>JAJMGD010000021.1:0-181833 GCA_030568515.1 Suhomyces guaymorum
ATTAACTATCATAGATAGAGAATTCTTTACCACTGACCTCAAACCAATTCTAGTACTCGCTACTGCATATACTAGAATCTGTGCACTACCCAAACGACGCACTAACTAACAGTGGAGTTTCTAGGAGGAAACTGGAAGAAGTGTTTGCAGTTGTGGATCGATGATAGGAAGGTTAAGTAGTTCTCTAACTTGACAACAACGAATAGTTGACGCAAAACCCGAATCAATAGGTTGCTGATTCTCAAGGCTATGGTTGAATATCGTCTACACCTGAAATTAGGCAAGTCCTGCAGATAGAACTGATGCAGCAGAGAACATAGTCATTAAATCAGGGCATCGCATGTGAATATATAGATAATACAGTGGTTTGGAAGGATGAGATCAATCGGAAGCAAATTTATTCTAAAAGAGCATTTCTACAGCCCATATCGTGTTTAACAGTGACAAATCTGGAAATTATCTCCTTGATTCAAGTATCCATTGGATGATCTGGCCTATCGAGGCATCTCGCTTATGTGCAGTCGCGTCGTAGTAGTGAAAAAATCGATTAGCCTAACGGTGTATGCTCTTATCGAGAACCATCAATAACTGGTCTTCACACTTAGTCAAAATGGGTAAGAGGAACTTCAGAAAAAACAAGGGTGGTGAGAAGAAAAACTTCGGTAAGCGTGGTGGTGTCCAAGATAGAGACGCCTCCTGGACCGATGCCGTCAGAGAGAATGAAAAATGGGAAACCTACTACAAGGCGATGAACATCATTCCTGAAGATGAATGGGACTCGTTCAAGAAGCACTGTCAAGAAAACTTGCCAATGACCTTCCGTATCACCGGTTCCAGAGCACACGCCAACGAAATTAATGACATTTTCAGCAAGAACCATGTCGCAAAATTACAAGATGTTGAATTCGAAGGCATCAAATTGCAACCTAAGAACTTGGCTTACTATCCAAACAACCTTGGATGGCAAATCGATGTTTCTAAGGGTGTCATTAGAAAGAACAAGGAATTCGCCGACACCCAAAGATTCTTGGTTATTGAGACCGAAGTGGGTAATATCTCCAGACAAGAAGCCGTCTCCATGATTCCACCATTGTTGATGGACATCAAGCCCCACCACAATGTCTTGGACATGTGTGCTGCTCCTGGTTCCAAGACTGCCCAATTGGTTGAAGCCTTGCACGCTGAAGATGAACAACAAGCTCCAACTGGTTTCGTTTTAGCCAACGACTCCGACTACAAGAGATCGCACATGTTGGTGCACCAAGTCAAGAGATTGAACTCCGCCAACTTCATGGTCGTCAACCACGACGCTCAATTGTTCCCTAGAATGAAGTTGCACGGCAGTAACGATTACCTCAAGTTCGATAGAATCTTGTGTGACGTGCCATGTTCCGGAGATGCCACCATGAGAAAGAACGTCAATGTCTGGAAGGATTTCACCGTCAACAACGCTTTGGGCTTGCACTCTTTGCAAGTGAATATTTTGAACAGAGGTTTGCAATTGTTGAAGAAGGGCGGAAGATTGGTGTACTCCACCTGTTCTTTGTCCCCAGTTGAAAACGAAGCCGTTGTTGCTGCTGCCTTGAGAAGATGGGGTAAGCAAATCAGACTCGTCAACTGTGACAACGAATTGCCTGGTTTGATCAGACGTAAAGGTCTCAATGACTGGAAGGTTTTCTCTAAGGATATGACCGTGCAAGAGAAGGGGGCCGAAGGAATCGCCGAAACTGTTTTCCCACCAACTGAGGAAGAAGTCAATGAATTCAACTTGGAAAACTGTATGAGAGTGTACCCACACCTTCAAAACACCGGTGGTTTTTTCATCACTGTATTCGAAAAGATTGACCCTGAAGAGACTGCCAAGAGAGCCGTTGACGAAGAGTCCGAAGACGCTTCCAAGAAGCAAAAGGTCGAAAAGGAAGAACCAGAAAAACCACAACCAGCTCTCAAGCACCAACCACAAAGAAAGGAAAAGATGCCTAGAGATGCCAACGAAGAACCATTCATCTTCTTGGACCAAAACCACGAACAATTGACCAAATGTTGGCCATTCTACGACATTTCTGAGTCCTTCTCTCGTGACTGTACTTTGGTCAGAAATGCTACGGGTGAACCATTGAGAACCATCTACTACGTGTCTCCAGTCATCAAGAGAATCCTTGATGCTGAAGAACAAAAGCTTAAGATTATTCACGCCGGTATCAAGTTGTTTGTCTCTCAAAGAAATGATACTGGTAATTGTCCATGGAGAGTACAAAACGAGTCTTTGCACACCATCAAGCCATTCTTGGGTACTAACAGACAATTGACTTGTAGCCTCAAGTTATTAGAATTGTTGTTTGTGGAGGCTTTCCCTAAAATCAACGATATCAAGACCAGCGGAATTGACCCTGAGTTCTCCACCAAGTTGGATGAAATGTCCGAAGGTTGTGTTTTCTTGACTGTGAAGAGAGGTGAAGGTTTGGAAGACTTGTTCTTGCCATTGTGGAAGGGTAAGTCCAACGTTAACCTCATGGTCAACAAGAAGGACACCCATGAATTACTTTATAGAGTATTTGGTATTTCTACTACCTCTAAGGATGAGGGTAAGGAAGCCATCTATCAAAAGAAGCTCGAGGCTGTCAAGGCTGCCCGTGAGTCAACCGAGCCTGAATCTACTCAAGATGAAGCCGTTGTCGCCGAAACCGAAGATGCTTCTGCTACTGAAGCCACAACTGAAGCTTAATTGCTCGTGTATGAATAGTCGTAAATCATTAAATGTACAAACAAACTAATATCAAGTCGTAGAATCTGAATCTAATGTACCGTGGAATGGAGTAATGATTATCGTTCTATAACATTGAAGTCAATGTGCCTTGGAATGGATGAGAATCAGTCTGATATCAAGGTTTTCGAATTGTTAATACGATCCATCAACCGGATTCATCGCTTGATAAAGAATCGGACTCTTGATCCAAATCCACTATTTCTAAATTCTCTTCATTTTCGTCATCATCTCCACTTTCCTCATCCTCCTCTGACAGAGCTAGTGTCTCATCAAACGCCAGGAAAAATTTGGATGCTTTCTCATCCACCAACTCATCTACCCATTGTTCCACCAACATTCCAAATGCTAAGAGAGCAGATTCGTCAAATCTCCTCGTAAGGCGAGATTCCAGATTAAATTTTCTTGCTGTATAGTAATGAAGAACTTTTAGAAGTTCTGCTTGTGGTAATTGTTTGGATTCTGGGAACTCATCACGGTACTTGAGCGGTATTTTGATAGCGGAAGGCTTAATCGCTCCTAAAACCTCATCAGGCGGTATCACTATTCCCTCTTTAAGTATCATATCTTCATAATCCTCCGCTTCTCTATCGAGAATCAATTGTGCTGAGTGTTCTCGTTCGATGATTTGGTGATGAGGTGACTTCTCAAGTCGATCTCTATGATATGCCCTTCCCTTGGTGTATTGCCCGTCACATGCTTGGTATACAGTGCTTGGGTAGATCCGGCGCTCTTTGCCGTTTGTCTTCGTGCCCATCGGTGGTGGTAAAGGATGAGTCTTGTGGTCACAGAATAGTCTGAGTTCCAATTCTAATGTATTTGTAGTGTGCGACTCCGGATAATTTGCAGCATATTAAACATCCTATACACCTATTGGAGAGCCCATTATCGCAATTTTTTGAGAAAAGACGGATAGTTCGAGTTAGAAGATGCAGCTGAAGAGAAGATTGGATAGTTTCAGGTCGAGCTAAACCGTTCGCAAAGATTTATTTTTATCGCATCATCATGTCAAAAGTATACTGAGATGCTTCCAACTAATCACAAAAGGGCAGCGAAAGTTTCATTAAGAAGAAGACCGCCAATAACAGACAAACTGCAGTATTGATGTCCTTTTGAGCTGGTCTTCCCTACTCTTGTGTACAACTAGTTACAAGAGTTCCAGTTAAAAGAACACTAAATTGGAAATCGATATCACCTGATGTTCAATTAAACCAGTATCGGGCTTCAACACAACCTCCAAGAAAGAAATACTCTTCCTATGACTCACCCCAGTTTTTATTTCATTACATATTGCAACTTCATAATTAAAGTGAGGTCTCTCAAATTATCGCACCAGATCAAAACTCATCACAGAACGCGCGCTCCATGATTGTTTACATATCAACACCATCAATCAAATGACCGTGACGGAGAAAGTATTGAACCATTATAAGGTCAAAAGTGAGATAAGTGATCTACAAAGAGATGATGAGAGAAGGAAACAACTCATCATGTTAGCAGTGCAACGAGTGGTGTTGAGATCACAAACACCACGTAAACCCGTCAAAGGAACAAACGAAACATCCAGATTGAAAACACAAATCAATGATTACGAATTGTACACCAATAAGCTCAAACAGGAGCATTCGACAAAGATCAAACTACAAGAGGCCAAAGTCGAAGCTTTAAAGGAAGAAAACACCAAGTTAAAACAACAAGTTAGAACATACAAGGAATCCGGTACCTCTAGCAGAGGCTCCAATTTGGCAGGCAATATCCTTTCAAGAACCACCATATCTCCCTTTAGTCTCAGCAAGTTTGACTTTAGAACCGATGACATGGACGGATACTTGAACCCATTGGGTATCAACAAGCCAATCCTGAAACTAGACAAAATATTGACTCCCGTGGCAGCGAGAATAAAAAAGCCAAAAAGAACCTACATCACCTCCAAGAATATCAATCAGTTCGATCTACTTATGAATCCAGGCCTTGCTTTGAACAAAAGCGAGAACGTGCTTGCAAATTCACTCAAAACAAAAGATTCGTCTACGGAGCCTCCAGTGCTGCAATCGTCCTCAACCCAAGCTTCAGTACCTCCATCTTCAGTTACTGATAAGATTTTCAGCCTGCAACCTCTGAAATCAGTCACATCTCCAGAACCAGTGCTCAATACAGCTATTAATAAAATATCTGACCCAGCTGCGGCCAACGAAGAGACACCAATTGAAGAGAAAACCTCAATGCAGTTAATTGAGCCAACATCAATAGAAGCCAAGAGTACTCCAATCAAAAATAGTGCTAAAAAGTCTTTCATGCAAGAATTTGATAAATCGTCTGATTCAAATACAGCTTCGCCTGAATTTACTCCATCTAGAATAAAATCATCCGGAAATTTATCAAGTATAACGGCAGCAGTGGCTGCTGAAGCTAATAAAAGGACTCTGTTCTCGGTCACTGAAGATGATACCTATGCTAGTGCCAATTCCACGGCACTCGGCTTGAAAACTGATGAAGATGACACAAGAAGAAAGAAGAAGAAATTACAATTGTGGAAGTCCACTGCCTCAAAATTAGAGCACCCAGACAAGAAAGCAAAGAGCTTTGGCCTTGAAGATGAAAATTTGAATTCCTTAAACTATTATCAAGATGACAATTTCGCAGTGGGGGACGAAGACAGTCCCGTGAAGAATTCTAAGAAAAGGTCGGCAGAGGATGAACCGCTTCCAAGAGATAATATCAAGAAAAAGAAACGTAATATTTTCACGATCGACTGAATGATTGAACAATCCAAGAGTATATAATGACCTTACGAAACTTTATTTCAAAGATATAGCCCTTTTTATTTATTAAACGCACAATAAGAACCTTTATTCTTTTTTAAAAATGTTCAACGTAAAATTAAAACTTTCACTCTTCGACTGATATATTCAAAGTAGAATAGTCACACTTCATTGACTCAATTAGAGGAATATTCCCCGATATAAATCTTTTCATTTGAGTCATACTATCATGGCAATGGTGACTCCCACTATGACTCGTGCACGTGACTTCCCCGATTATCGCCAAAACTTAGCACCTCTATTGTCGATTCAACAGATTACTAATTCTTCCATCCAGCACGCCGTGTTATCCGACTTCTACCTTATAGAAAATTCCCAACATGAGGTCTGGAAAGCATGTGAAGACCCTTTCGAGGCTTGCATCCAAATCCAACTCCAGCATTCGATTTGCCACCACTGCATTGAGACCGTTGCCATCCACCTACACCGTAAATGATTTCAATTCGAAATACGTCATTGACAACTATTCCCATGTCATAAGGCCCGAATCCATCTTCGGTGGTTTGTCTGCCAAAGCTAAAGAAGGTGGAGAGGAAACCCCGGTGGAAAAGGTCCCTGAGGAAAATGATGTGGAGAAGAAAGAGGACCAAGACGAGAAGAAGGTTCCCGAAGAAAAGGAGGATAAAATTGAGGACAAGAAGAACGACGTCGAAGCTGAAGTGGAAAAGACCGCCGCCGAGTTCGAGGAAGGTGGTGCTCCACCTGCTGCTCCCGCCGGTGGTGCTCCTCCAGCTGGTGCGCCACCTTCTGGAACCCCACCAAACGGCAATGGTGGAAACGGTGATGATCCCAAAGATCAGAAACTCGTTCCAAATGAAGTCACTGGAATGTACCCTCCATTATTGGCCATTCCAATGAAGGATCGTCCACCACTTCCTGGAAGACCCTTTGCAATCAACATCACCGACGCAGAAGTGATCAAATCCATTTATACAATTATAGACAAGCGTGAGCCATACTTCGTGTTGTTTCACGTCAAGGACCAGGGTGAAGCTGACACTGATGTGATCAGAGATAAGGAATCCGTCTACGATATCGGTGTGCATTGTCAAATCATTAGACACAACACTCTCAGACCAGGAGTCTTCAATGTTTTGGCTTACCCACTCGAAAGATGTAAGCTTGAAGATTTGTCATCTCCACACGACAAGAAACCAGCTGAAGAAGCCAAGAAAGATGAGGAAAACTTCCCTACTTCATATTTGAAGGGTCTCAAGGTATCCTATGCTACTGTCAAGCCAATCAAAGAAGATCCTTTCGATAAATCCTCTACCGAAATCAAATCTTTAGTGGAAGCATTGAAAACTTTGCTCAGTAAAATGGGTGGAAAGAATCCTCTTCAAAAACTTCAAATCAAAGAAATCACCGATCTCGTGAACGATCCTCCAAGATTTGCTGATTTTGTTGGTTCCACTATCCATGGTGACCCCAAGAAGATTCAAGACCTCTTGGAGTCCTTGAACGTTGAAACCAGATTATCCAAGGCCTTGGAATTGTTGAAGGTTGAGATCAAAGCTAACTCGATCAAAGAAAGTACTATCCACAATTTGAGTAGCAAAGCCGATGAGCACCAAACTCGTTTATTCCTCAAAGAATTTATTAGAGAATTGCAAAAGCGTGCCGGTTTGGGAGACTCTGAAGACAAAAAGACTCAAAAATACGACGAACGTCTTCAACACTTGAAAATGACTGAAGAAGCCTTGGAAGCTTACTATGCTGAAAAATCCAAGATGGATAACCAAAGTGAACATTCAAGTGAAGTTGGTGTTAGTGAAAGATACCTCGATTGGTTGACTTCCATTCCTTGGGGTATTTATTCTAAAGATCGTTTCAATGTGAAGCAGGCAAGAGAGATTTTGGACCGTGATCATTATGGATTAAAGGACGTCAAGGAGAGAATCTTAGAATTCATTTCGATGGGTAGAGTTAGTGGAAAAGTGGACGGTAAGATCTTATGTTTGGCTGGTCCTCCAGGTACTGGTAAGACTTCGATCGCAAAGTCCATTGCCGAGTCATTGGATCGTAAGTATGTCAGAATTGCCATGGGTGGTATCCAAGATGTCCACGAAGTCAAAGGTCACAGAAGAACTTATGTTGGTTCTATCCCCGGTAGAATCATCTCCGCTTTGAAGCAAGCCAAGACATCCAATCCTTTGATGTTGATTGATGAAATTGATAAATTAGACTTGAGTAGAAGCGGTGGTGCTGCTTCGGCCTTCTTGGAAATCTTGGATCCAGAGCAGAATAATGCTTTCGTCGACAACTATATTGATGTTAAGGTTGATTTATCCAAGGTGTTGTTCGTTTGTACCGCCAACTACTTGGGTAACATTCCTGCGCCTTTGAGAGATCGTATGGAAATCATTGATGTTCCTGGCTACACCAACAACGAGAAAATTGAGATTGCTAAGAGACACTTGATTCCTGAGGCCACCAAAAAGGCCGGTTTGGACGAAGGTAGAGTCGTTATTACCAACGAAACCATCTCCAGATTGATCGAAAAATACTGTCGTGAGAGTGGATTGAGAAATATCAAGAAGTTGATCACCAGAATTTTCAGCAAGGTTTCTTTGAAGATAGTTGAACAAGTCGAAGGCATTGAAGAAAAGCTTAAATCCACTGAAGTTAAGGAAGAAGAAAAGGCTGTGGATGCCAAGATCGAAGAGGTCGCTGCTTCCGCTGCCGAACAAGGCAAAGAGGCCGAAGTTCCAGAAGAAGATCAGAAAGCACAGGAAACTAAGGATAAAGAAAATGCCGAAGAAGAACCTGAAAAATTGAAGATTCCAGACGAAATCAAGTTGGAAATCACCACTGAAAATTTGAAGGATTTCGTGGGTCCAGAAATCTACACCAGAGACCGTGTCTACGATATTCCTCCACCGGGTGTTGCTACTGGTCTCTCCTACAGTTCCTCTGGTAATGGTGATGCTCTTTACATTGAGTCTATCCTTACTAACTCCATCGCTTCCGGATCTGGACACTCAGGCATCCATGTTACTGGTAGCTTGAAGGACGTGATGAAGGAATCGGCTTCGATCGCTTACTCTTTCGCTAGACTGTACATGGTCAAGCAGTACCCAGAAAACAGATTCTTTGAGTCCGCTGACATCCATGTGCATTGTCCAGATGGTGCTATTCCTAAAGATGGTCCATCTGCTGGTATTGCCTTCACCTCTTCCTTGGTCTCGTTGGCTCTCCAAAAGTCTTTGCCACCAAACATTGCCATGACTGGTGAAATCACTGTCACTGGTAGAGTTCTCGCTGTCGGTGGTCTCCGTGAGAAGACCTTGGGTGCTAAGAGATACGGCTGTGACACCATCATTTTCCCTAAGGACATCGAAAACGAGCTTGAAGAAATTCCAGATGAAGTCAAGGAAGGCATCAAGTTCATTCCTGTCGAATGGTACCAAGAAGTCTTCGATGTGATTTTCTCCAACGTTTCTCAAAGCGAAGGAAACACTGTCTGGAAGGAGGACTTCGCCAAATTGGATGCCAAGAAAAGCTCTAAAAAGAAGTAATCATGAGAAATGAATATCAGTCATTCAATCATTGTACATAAACGTAATACTATACAAAATCTATTAACAAGTAAGCTACTGTAATTACACGCAACGATTCAAATGGGAATCCGTCGATGGGACAAATGTACTATAGCAAAAGCGTACTATTTCCAGTAATTCATGGATTGGAAAATCCTATACTTATCTTCTTTTTGTTACAATAACTACAAATAAATCTGGTTTTAACAGTACATTTCTATTGGTTCATAACTTCTTGATCATAATAAGTTCATCACTTCTTTTCCACTGAACTGAAAAATTCTCTTACCTCCTTTTCCGTCACGATTTTCCCTTGTTCAGCAAATGGCTTGAAGAACGCCTTGAGTTTACTTCTTATTTTGTCATAAGCTTCAAGTCCTTCAATCGCTTGGTCTTTGGGCAAAGCCAGTAAGGCATCTGCCCCGAGCTCGAGTAAGGAACCGGTAGATGTGTCATCATCTTCCTCTGGGGGTTCATATATGGGGTCGTCGTTGTATAAGTACTCGTGATTCTTCAAGAACTCACGGAGTGTGGAGGATACATTTGAATCTTGAGCTAATTCGCTCAAATGATCCCTAAAATCGTTGGCAAGGAATATCGAGTATGGGATGCCGTTACTGTCTGTTTTAGCTCTCTTCACTTTTGGTTCATCGCTTTCCCTGTTCGCTTTGAATTCGTTGTACAACTCGCTCCATTTCTCTTCCGATGATATATCTTCGAAGTGAGGAAGCACTGAGTAGACAATTTGTGGTTTGTTTTCCAATTCAGCGAAAATCTCTGGGAAGTCTTTTATACATTTCCAGCACACAAACAGATCGAAGTCGTCAAGATCGGGGAAATTGGGCACATTGTCTGGTTCTTCGCTATTTTCTTCGATTGCTTGTTGCACGATAGCACTTCTATCTGTGGCGTCAGAGCCTGCTTCCGGTAATTTATCGAGTAAATTTCCCGAGCCCTTTGCTTTCCTGAACATACCTCTTTTGTAGCCCAAAATGCATTCTTCGTGGTACCAATCTTCACCACAACTGAAGCCAAAATAGCATTGAATCATATTACCCGTCTCCTCCAATGGATTGTACGCGTTTTTGCAACAGCAAAACAAGCCATTGAAGTTCTGATTATACTCGTTAGACAGCGAGGGGATATCTTCAGCGTCCGCCTGAAGCGCAGGACCGGCCTCGGGCAACAGTCTAAGCACATTGATGGTTCCCGTCCTCAAGTGTGGCACTGGTTGATTATCACCTTGGTCTCTTTGTCTCAAAATGCAAGCGCCATTGCTGGACTGACCCATTCTTGTAGTTCCACAATCACAGACAAAGCGTCTTTTGGTGAAGAGCTCAACAATCTCGTGAGTCGAGTGGCATTGGATCGAGCAGGAATAGCACACTCCGATTGGGGTATTGTTGTTCTGGCGAGAACAGGTCAAACATGCAAACACTGGTTGTCTCACTTCACCTTTACCGTAAGTGCATTCATTGGGATCAAAGGGCATGATTCGACGAGCCTCACGCTCGAGCGTGACTTGCTCCTCTATATATTCCTGAGCAGTCACAGAGTCTGCGGGGTGTTGTGAGGAAGTTTCGTCGGACATTGATGGCAAAAGGTATTGGTCTGACCGCAACAAATCCATACGCGCACTGTTCTGGGGAAACAAAGTTAGTGAGGATGCTAGGAGAAGAAGGAGGTTGATAAATAAATGGGGTGGAAGAAAGGATGTGTAATGAAATAAAGGGGAGAAGGATGAGTTGTTGGTATTGGATTGATGACAGAAACAAAGGGAGACTCAAGTTTGGCGATATTCCATACGTTCCTTTTGTATAAATGTACATAGTTAAGTATAGGAAACTTGCACTGCGCGAGATTAACTATAACGAGACAATACCCTGAACGGATGCGTTCTTACGTCAAATGAAACTATGTATTTTATTCATTTCTCTACATTGGTTCTTCGTTAGTTTATTTAAAGTACAAATCCGCCCTTGCGGTATGATACACTAGTATGTACTGTGAACATGCAAATTACTCCAAAGCTGAAATTTCCTTGACGATTTCATCATAACCTTCTCTGTATTCATCGGTCTTGTCGGCATTCTTCTTGCTCTTACCTCCACCTGGCACAACCATCACACACGAGGTTGGTCTCTTGGTGGCACCGGCAGATCCCAAGTCTTCTTTAGATGGAATGAAAACGAATGGAACAGCAGAGTCTTCACACAAAACTGGGATGTGGGAAATCACATCGGCTGGAGAGATGTCTCCGGCAACAATGACCAATCCCTTTTCTCCCTTTCTCAAAGCCTTGACAACTTCCTTGACACCTCTCTTGACGTGCTTGGCCTTGGAAGCCTTTTTCACGGTTTTCAAAACCTTCTTGTTCAACTTCTTTGGGGCGAGTGGCTTGGCGAACGGCAAAACCGCGCTCAATCTCTTCTCGTAGTTATCTTCAGCGCCAGCTTCCTCGCTCTTGCTAACTTTTTCCTTCTTGGCCATCTTGATATTTGTACTAGTCTCAGTAACCTTTTTCTTTGAAAAATTTATGGCGATGGCCTTCGCTTCTCGGTGCGCGCACGTCCCAGCATCGATAAGGTGCGAGCGACTCTGTACCTAACTGATTCGACTGCCACCATGAGCTCATACGACCGTTACAAGAGAAAACGGAAGCGGACCACGGTTGCGACCAATGTCGGTTCTCAATTGCATCTCGAAGAGCCGGTGCCTTCCTCGTTCCACGAAGAAATTCCCGACGACGAAAAAGTATCCAAGTATCTCAACAAACTCAAAAAGGAAATCACAATAAGCACATTCCTCAAGGTTGTGGTCTCATCATCGGAAGCGGAATACTTTGTGCCCGAAATCGTCAAGCTGATCAAGGACCAGTTCAATATCAGTGATATCACCATTTCTCCTCCGGTAGCTGGATCTATTGATCGGTTCATCTCTTTGGTGGGAGACGCACAGCTGGTCGTACGAGGAGCACTCTTCATAGCATTTCTTTTGAATGCAAAATTGAACAATTTCAGCAAGAGTCAATTGTTTACTTTGAAGTCAAATAACTATAGACTCTCCGTATTGGTTCCTGCGTCGTTGTCATCAATCAAAATGCCTTCTTCTGTCAATGCCTCGGCAACAAATTCACACCATAGGAGCGGAGATGGTCCGCTCGATTTGCATACGTTGGTCGGTGACTTCACCGAGTGCTTTCATGGCTTGATGGCAATTGTCGAAGAGCTTGGCCAAGTGGGGTACATCGAGGACGCCAAAATCGTTCAAGGTCGACTTTTCGGTAATACCACCGACCCCAATTTCTTCCAGAGATCTGAGCTCAAGGAGACGATTCTTATTAAGAACAAGAGCAAATTGGTGGAGTTTCTAAGCCAGAAATGATTGATTTTGTATTGACTATAAAATCGAGTAGTGTATAATAGCATCATGTATTAATAATCTGACATTATCAGAAGTATATAAAATAGACCAAGTGGGTCGTAATTTTAAAAGAGTAGTATTCAAAGTGTTGATTCAAAGATGAGTTTGAATAATTAGTCGAAACGATCTTGACATTTTCAGCCATTGTAACAAGACGTTATCTTCTCACTAATGGAGCATAATATCCAATAAGCTCAACTATTTGTTTACCAGTCGATCATGACTTTCGGAAGTTCTAACTTTATGATATGTCCAGGAACATTAAGTACTCTTCTAGCTTTGGTTCCAAGAAATTCATCTCGGTTTAATGAATTTAGTTCAGTGAATTTATTCAATTATCTACGTGTTATACACAAAACATTTTTTAGGCATGAAGCCAATGACTATACCTTTACAGCTTCAACAACCTTAGCCTTTCTAGAAATAGATGCAACTCTGTCACCCAATGACAATGCCAAACCTTGACCCTTGGATCTGATCCTCACGTGGCCAATAATTGGACCATCAGTTTGCTTTTCAATACACAAGTTAGCCAAAGCATCTTCTCCAAATGAAGATCTGGAGTATAAGTTGGCAGACAAGAACTGACACTCTTCGCCAATAACAGCTCCTGGAGTCAAACAGTTCATATTGGTACCGGTCAACAATTCGTCCAAGTATTCCTTCAAGGAAGTCATTTGAGACTTGATGGTGATCTTGTTTTCCCATTCGAATTCGTTCCACATCTTACGGAATTGACTTTCAGTACAGGTAGCAGGCTTGATGTAGTCCATGATATCAACGTGGACATCGTTCAAAATGACAATGGTGGAGTCATCAGAGTGTTGACCATCGTAGACGATGTTACCAAAGATGACACCGGTATCGGCACTGGTGACCTTGATGGTGGCTTGGAGCTTGAAGAAACCGTGTGGACCAATGTTGGCGGTGGTTGGCTTGTCTACCACCTTCAAGTCACCAAGAGTGGCGAACTCAACCGATAAGTTTCTCAAGGTATTGGTGGTTTGATTCACCAATAAAACATCCAAAACAACGTCGTATTGGTGGACCTTGACGAAGGCTTCGGCATAGATTGGATCAGAGAAACCAGTCAATTGTAAGATCTTGTTCAATCTGGATGACAAGTCCTCCTTCTTCAAGTCATTGCCGGAAGCTAAAGTGACATCATCGATATTAGAAGCCTTACTCTTGGATCCGTCCTTGTCGAACTGTCTGAAGACAATTGAGTCGTCAATTTGTTCAACGTGTTCAGAGAAGTCCTTAGCTTCGAGTTGTGATTTTTCGAGTTCCATGGCTTCGATTTGACTCTTGAAAGCCTCTTTGGTATCTTCCAAGAAACCGCTTTCAATGATTTCGGCATCTTCCTCGTCGTTCAAGAATCTAATGTGAGATAAGATTCTGTCAGCGGAGTCTTCATCGATCTTCTTGGCCACGTAAGCCGATTCACCAACTCTCAAGATAGACACCATGATCAACAAAGCCTCGGCTTTCAAAGCGTTCAAGAATTTGGGTTGTGTCTTAAGACGTTGCAATCTCAACACGAGCTTGACTAAAGTGGAGGAAAGAACAGCACCGAGGTAGAAGTCACCTGCTAAAATCAATTTACGGATAGGTGGCTTCTCGTCGTCATCGGATGAGTTTCTGACCTCGGCAGTCAAGGCATTTTCGGTAGCATAAGTACCGTCAGGTAAGACAACTGGTCCCTTCTTAGACTTTCCAGTGCTTTCTTGTTCTTCTTCAGAATCCTTATTCTGTCCTTCCAAGGCTCTCTTTTCACTTGCCAAAATTGGGACTTCTCCAATACTGGATCTGATATATTTCCAAGAGTCTTGAATTAACTTTTCTTCCATGGAGTACTCACCGATGATCCATAAGGAACCACGGAAAACTTTACCACTCTTGACCAAAGGCAAAACCTCTATCAATTTTTGAATTATAGCTTCTCTCAACTTAGGGAATTTTTCAATCACTTCCTTGACGAAAGTGATGACTTCATATGCTGAAGAAGTGTTCAAGTCACCCAAGGACTCCAACAATAAGTCGACCACGTTCGTGGCAACTTCAACAAACTTGATAGCCAATTGATGGATGGCATTGATCAACAATTGTCTGTATTCGGAGGTCTTGTCCTCGTTAATGGATGCGGTTCTTTGGAGCTCGTTCTTCAACAACTTGACAATATCCTCGACATTTCTGTTGGTGACGAATTTCAAGGTGACTTCAAGAGCCTTCTTACGAACATCGATGTCTTGAGAGGACAAAACTCTCAAGATTTCAAGCGATAAGTCTTGTAAGATACCAGGGTGATCTCTGTGAAGTTGGTCGATTCTGTCCAATGTGATGATTTTGACGTTGTTGTTGGATTCCTTGATGGCAAGATTGACGAATTTTTGACCAACCAATAAGATGGATTGTTGGTTGGTGGTCAATGTGGTCAATGTGTTGGCAGCTTCGTAGATAACGACGTTGGAAGAGGCACTTTCAATGATTTCAGAGACCAATTGAGTGAATTGTTGCTTCAATGAAGGGTTTTCGACGGAATCCTTGCGGATGAATTCGAGGAAGGCCAATTGCAACAAAGGATCCAAAGTTTCAATCACTTCAATGTTGTCTTGGATGTATTGCAAGGCGGCGGTTCTGTTCAAGTCACCCAAACACACGAAAGCGTTTCTCTTACACACGGAGTCGGTCTCTTCGTATAAGAATCTGTAGATCAATTCATCGGTATCTGGAGACAAGTGGTCGGAAACTTTGTAGATGGAGTAGAGGGCAAAGACCGCGTTCTTTCTGACGTAGGCGTGACGATGTTCAAGACATTGGCGCACGTTGGGTACCAATGTTTCCAACAATTCTGGCTCCTTCAACTTGGTCAAGTACTTCAAGGTGCTACCTCTGATGTACTCGTTAGGGTGTTGCAAGTCTCTTTGGATAGAGTTACACACCAAGATCATTTCGTGTCTCATCTTGCCATTTTCATCCAACTTAGGACACACTTCCCAGTAGAAGTATAACAATCTCTTCAACTCCTTGTTCTTGGAAGGCATCACAAATCTGATGATGTGCATCAAGAGGTCGGGCAATGCATCACCGTTGAGAAGAGTGATCAAGATTTTCTTCATCGTAGCGATCTTGAGGTCGTCCGAACCTTTTTCCAATGCATTCTTGTACTCGTTGACCGAGGTCTTGCTGGCCGCATTGGGGTCGTGAATCAACGTGTAGCCATCCATTTTGGTCGGACTTTGGATACTCGCGGGAATCGGGGGAATTTACCAATTGGAGACGACTAGGCGGTGGACGTTAAAGCTCAGTGGTTGGTGTGTTTGGTTGATCTCAGTCGACGTGTGCTTTTCGTTGTGGCAGACACGCAAACGCGGCATCACGTGAGCGAACCGATCCGCTCGATTGATCACTATGATTCAACATTAATCATTTATCATTCTACATGACAATGTCTACATTTCTGACTTGACTTTCTTAGGTTTTGAAGGGTTCTACATCTCGTAGAAAGACTCTTTTTTACTTGCTCGCTATAAGTCTTAAATGAATCTAAAAATTTTGTAATCTAGTCACTATCTGAATTATCCGGATTGGCGAGCACCAATCTGGGTCTTTCGTCGTAATTGTCATCCTCGTCGACTCCGTTCCTTACAGTCACCTCCACATCGGTGCTGTCCTCCTCATCTTCATTTTCTGAGCCATCGTTATCTTCGCCCATTTTGTAACCTGGATGCTGGTAATATCCACCCACCCCACCATCGGATATACTACCAGAAGAAGAAGAACCAACCGATCTTCTCCTCGATCCACTCTGGGTAGAGTTGGTCACCACACTTTGGACGTCCGAAGTCAAGTTGGAAGCCTCTGTGGTGGTTCTCACCAAAGAGTTATTACGCGAAACATTGGCGAGCGAACTGGCTGGGGCAATACTCGAACTGGAGGATTTGGACTCGCTGAATGGACTTTTAGAAGCAGTGGTGGTGTTTGAAAGCTTGGGGCCCAATCTGATGGAAGCAACATCTCCATCGTCAATTTCGGAAGCCAAAAGTCTGGGTTGTAAGTGCCCGTGTTTCAATTCCACCCCACTGGTCTTCTTAGATCTTTGTAAGCCAGTAGTTCTTCTAGAAAACTTACCGCTAGAGCTGTAATGATGGCTTGAGTCCATTGGTGCCACACCTGTTGGAAGCTTCCATTTACCAGGTCCGGTCTCATTGTATGCTGTTCCCGCATTTTTTCTTATGGTAAGGACGTAGTTGGATCTATCACCTTCACCAGGCATCAAAGATAAGCTCTTTTTGAGAGTGGCGAGATTGACATTACGGTATGAATTGGAGCTCCGTAAAGAGCTGATCGATGTGGATGGTCGGTGTTTGCTGAATGAGGACACTGCGGTCATGGTTGATGGCGTAGTAGCTGTGGTTTTGGTACGGGTGACATAATCGATGGAGCTACTAGACATCGCATCAAATGTGCCACTATTAGTTCTTCCGCTAAGTCTGGTGGGGGTTTGAGTTTTCATCATCGACTTGGAGATGGTGGAAGGAGCGTTCATGTGAAGGATCTGCGACAGACTCGAACTAGACCTTCTGTTCGATTCAAAAGTGTCGGTGCTATCGCGATGGTTAGATGCTCGATCGTAAGATGCATCGATCAGGTTATCATCCAAGGTGATTTTTCCCGGAAAGTCTCCTGAATAAGAATCAAACGATATGTCTGGATTGAAGCCTGATTCCACCGGCGACTCGAACGGGTCATTTAGTGGGTAGGGTATATCTGAAATAGGGTTAGAATTGCGGTTAGAACTCGAGTTGGGGATGGAATTAGTGTTCGAATACGAGCTGGTGTTGCTAATGGTTTTGGTGATTGAATCGTCGATAACATTTACATTGGTGCTTTCTTTGGGTAACTGGAATGAGGAAGTGGAGTCATAGAAATCGTTATTGTTGTAGTCGGAAAGTTCCATAAGTGGAGGAGACCGCGAGAGTCGTAATTGGGAGTTATAGCTGGCGGTGCTGTAACCGTCCTCGTCCGATTTTGCCGCTCCGTGGCCGCGAGATCCCTGGTGGTCATCCACTTTCATATAATTATCGATCTCATGCTCCAAGGTGCCTATTATATCATCCATGTTATTCTCGTTGTTTTGAGGGTTGGAATTAGTCTCACTAGCATTGAAATATTCACTGGATGAACCCAGATCTTCCATTGGCGGTGGTTTTCTCCTAAGACTAGAGGGGGTCCGTTGTTTACTCACTCCGGGCTCTACTGAGCTTGCAGTTGAAGGAGTTGGTGATTTTTCTATATTTCCCATCCCCCTGAACATCAGCTCGCGGTTCGGTTTGGGGGTAGATGGCAGCTGTTGGCTTGAACCCAGCCGTAAAGAAGCACTGGACGCTTTTTGGACAAGAACGGGTTTCAAGAGCTTTGCTGAGCTTGTGGATGGTTTTTGAGACGAGGTAGGACGGCCCGACTGGAGATTCGGCCCGTGGGTGTGATTGAACATCGAGGAGATCCTCGATCCGAAGATCAGTCTTCTATCTTTATCGCCAGACATGGCAGTAACGGTGGTTGTAGATGGACTGGCGCTTGTAACGATTTTTTAGCGAGCCAGGTGGGTAGTGCGATTCCGGGGAAACGATGGACTGGAAGGGCTTCAAATGGATTTCAATGGGAGCCGGTCTGATAGGCACGTTCTCAAGCTGCTGGATGTGATAGATGCTTGATAGATGAAAACAGGGCAAATAAGATGAAAAAGTCCAGTAAGCGTACTTTTTCGATCTGAGTAATTGGTATTCGAGAAGGCTAACACGCGGAATGTTACTAGCGGGAACGCTACCACCAAAAACGATCATAAGCCACGACGAAGCAAACGAAGTGGAATTTGGGGCCAATAGCACCAAAATTTTGAGTGGACCTCTAAGATTTCATCTCTACAACTATCTATAACTATACACTTTGTTCCCCTCTATTTGAATCTCGCCAATTTCAATTGTCGATTGATCCTTCATTGCTCTCTCTTTCCCTGTTCCCACTTTCGCTTCTCTGGCTCTAATAATCTTTTCTCATCTTCAGTAGTGCGACTTATCTAAAGTTCAATTGCGTCTATCGCTAAGGCACCGAGCCATGAACCATGAAGGAAGTCTACAAGATCTCCGGTCAATCCTGCTCCGGAATCTTTACTTGGAATCTTCCAACCATCCGCATGAGACCAAAGATCGTTTCAAATCTGTTGAAGGGGTGCAATCGCGACGAATGAGTCTCATCCAACAAGTTCCCCCGCTCGAACGGCCAGGCACCCATTTGGAACTCTTTGATATCAACAACCGCACATTGCTCGACTCCTTCTATAGTCTTCATCTTGTGGGCGGACTGGAAAAGCTCGTGCACGTCAGTGAAGTCCGCACATGTTCGATGAACCCAAATTTCACGGATATCTCACTCCCATTCATTCCCAAGAGAACTTATGCTGTGGTCATTAAAGTATGGTGCAGGCACCATTTCTCGGAGCTGAATTGGCAGCTTCTTTCGGTTGTGAAGGCTGATTTGCGTAAATTGAAGTTTTTCGGGTACAACACCGAAAACACGGAAGATTTATTCAAGCCCAATTCGATAATATTCAATCTTGATGGCAAGTTTTGTACCTTACCACATTCACTCGTGTCATATGGAAACAAAATACGAAGGATCGGACATTTGAGAACTTTGTCTTCGAAACAGATCAAATCATATTCCATTGACGATTTGAGAGCTTTGACCAACTTAACAAGATCTTTGCAGGAATTGACGGTGAGTAAGTATCGCTTGTCTCGTCAGATCGAAAGTAATATCGATACGCTTCAGGACTCGTCTTCGATGAACAATATTAGCATGACCGTTGATGAACTACGCCATCAGGTGGCTGTGCTTGACAAATCCACCGCGAAACAACGGTCCCGAAACGACGACTACACCTCCCAAATTTTGGCGCTAAAAATTCGGATCAACCAGATCAAAGAGCTAAGTCTCGATAAAAGAAAGTCGATTGCCGAGATGACAGCAAGCCAAAAGGAGCTTGCCCAAGCACAAGTAGACCCCATTACCGAAGCTCTTGGCAATAGCATCTACCCTTCAATCATTGAACAATTACTGGAATATGCCGCTGTTATCCGGGATATCTTCAAAATCGAGAACATCAGCAATACTGTTCGCTTCAGTATTGTAGATATTCCATTCCCAGTGAGTGTACGCGAGCTTTTGGAAACTTGTTACTACAATAAGTCAGCAAACGGTGAGCTGCATGAATTCAATGTTCAGTGTATCAACAGTGGGCTTTCGTATATTGTGCTGTTCATTAACGTATTGTCGGATATCACAAATACCAATCTCAAGTACAAAATGATCAACTGTGGGAACGAAAGTATAATTATTGATCCAATTGTGGTTGAAAAACTTACTCTGGGTGCAACAGACGCAACTCCCAAGAACTACCCACTTTATTACGACGCATTAACTACAGAAAAGGTGGCCCTGGACACAGACTCGGGGCCTGTTTTCAAAAATAGTGGATTCGAGCAAGGCTTGACCATGTTGAATAAAAACCTTAATCATTTGATAAACAGTGTTACAAATCTCTATGCCGAGTTACGATGGACGGCACAGGATGCTGGTTCGGTTCAGGGCTTATCAGGCGTGCCTGTTGACTGTCCGGACAATTTTTTGTGGAACCTTCAATATTTGATTTTGTTCATAACTGCTGCATAAGACAATCGAATTTAAAATAGTGACTTCCAGGCAAATAATAACAGTCGTCATAGAAATACGGGTAGCCAACGGAATTTCTCGAAAATTAATTTTGGGCTTCTGTTTATGAGTGTGGAAGTAACATTTCCAGTGCTAAGTCTATTCGCTTCGTCCAGATCCCGGTACCAATCTCATAAATCTTAATAAAATAGATTCATAGACAAGATTATGTAACTCTCCTGCGAGAGCGAAGTGATACGGCTCATATACGTCATAATCACTCGTTGAACTTTTCGGCTGCACTGTCACCAACTCTATGAGTGAACTAATGCATAATTGTATGCATAATTGTACCCAAATTTAGATTATTATCCAAATCTACTCTACAACTGAGAACAGCTCGCGGGGTATCATGGGCTGTGCCTTGGAGGTCATCGCGGTCATCAATCGCGCATGAAAGCCTGCGACATTTTCCCCTCTGGTGATAGCTGATTAACTCTGGATGGCGTCAGGAGCCAATATCCACCAAGAAATCGGTAAACTCGGTAGCGCGGTAAATCGGTCACACAATCTGCCAGTCTTATTGTCCGACGAGGCTTTGCGCTGCGAGGACCTATTTTTTTACGTAGCGTCCCGGGTTCGTAGTACTATGAACTTTAATCCGACTACTTTTAATTCTATCTAAGATTCTTCAGATCGATTATTTTTATTATACAGGGTAATTAAGCTAATTATTTTATAACAAACCGACGGCAAGCGCACCAAGTAAGGCACCAGCAGGGGCGATGAATTGTCCGGCACCACCAGTAGAAGTAGAACTAGCCGATTTGGTGGCGGATGCGGAAGACTTTGCAGAAGACTTAGCGGAAGAAGCAGCACTACCCAGCGAAGCTTTACCCGAAGAAGCACTTCCCAGCGAGGCTTTACCCGAAGATGAAGCATGCGAAGCTTGTGCCGAGCTAGCGGCAGATGTGGTGGCGCCCGAAGTGGCGACGGAGCCTGAAGCAGCTGTGGTGGAAACTGGGATATCTGCTTCTGAAGCTAAGCGAGAGTACCATGGCAATTCTTCAGCGAAACTCTTAAGGTTGTTGACATCGATGGCGGAGTCGTCCAATAAGGTGGTATAAGATTGGTCGGTGTAGGTGTTGACACTCTTGGCCAATTGCGTGATTCCTGGGGGGATATTGTTGGCAGTGGCCAAGAATCCGATATATTGCTGAGGGTGCTGTTTCAAGTCGCTCACCAAAGCGGTCAAGAGTGCCACATCTTGGGAGCTGGCGGCGTGGACAGATGCTGCCATCAAGGCGCTAAGAATATAAACAATTTGCATTTTTTGCAGATCACAAATGAGCTAATCTGAGGCTAGATATATAGTGAACGACGGCTTTCAGGTCCATCACCTTCGAATCAGAAGTGATGACACAAAGAAACCAAATCCGGTGAGCGTCACTGCATGGTATATTCCCGAACAGGAAACAAGTAGGCGGCCACCCGATCGGGCGCGGATGTCGCGAGACATCGGCAGAGCCGTCCGTTGAGCAGTTCTTGGCGATGATAGAGCCTTCTTACAAGTTCCGTTGGGAGCTTCTATCGTCGGACCATCTTAAACAATTTTAGATTTCTCCGTCTCTTTATATTCATATCCGTTATTAAACAATATGTGTTCTTGTCTCGGTTAAATTTAGTAATTCGCGAGAAGTGGATATTACCAATAATAGCCTCGCACCGACAATCTAGTCTATTGAGACTTTGTGGGGTTGATTCGAGGTCAGTTGCTCGCTATTGTTTAACGGGAAAGATTTCGTTACAAAATGGATGTGAGAGAGCGGACGAGGTTCTGTGTAGGTTGAACGGCTACGAAAAGTTGATTAGATTATCGGCTAAGAAGTGTAATGTATTATGAACTTTGGCACTTCCTCAAAAGGCTGATAGAAAACAACAAAGTTTTTCCGAAAATGTCAAGCGAGAAAAATTGAGAAAATGTAGAAAATGTAGAAAATTGAGAAAAATCATCAAATATCTTGACAAGTGAAGTGATGAGCCTTGATTAAAGTTGAGTTTACCAAAAACGATTTTATTGAGTTACGGAAGAAAAGTGCTCATTTTTTAGTACTCATATCTATTTGTGATTTTTCATAATACCTATATTGGGTTACACTTCTAGCAGTTGTTGTGCCTCTTATTGTTATTGATCAGTAGTAGGCTCAGCCACATTTTCCATAGCGAACCTTATTTTTCTTATCAACTAATCCTTCAATATGCCCTAGTTGCTCTCTTCTATTTCATGTTTGACATTAATCAGTACTATTCTTAGGCCTTTGCAAGGAACACCGAAAAATAATCTAGTTTGCGCAGGTCAAGTTTTCTTTTGCGTTTTTCTTTGACAGCAATTTACCCCACAAATGCAGGATTTTGTTCTGAAACAGGTTGCAAGATTTCTCAGGCCACAATTGGGGTACATTACGGTTCAGATTGTGAGCAATGCATATGATCAATGTGTCAATGATCATTCTACATGATGTGAAACGGAAGCAATCTATTCATTTGCTCTAAATAACTTACAACAAAGCGAGACCAGCAAGCACAGCAAGACCGGAACCACCAATGGCAGCAACGTTGGCACCACCAGTAGACTTAGAGGAGCTCTTAGAAGCGGTGGAGGAGGCAGACTTGGAGGCAGAGTCGGAAGCAGACTTGGAAGCAGAGCCGGAAGCGGAGCCAGAAGAAGCAGCCTTAGAAGCAGAACCGGAGGCAGAACCAGAAGATTCAGCCTTGGAAGCGGAGGCAGAGGCAGATGATGCTGGCTTGGAAGCAGAACCGGAGGCAGCAGAAGCAGAGCCAGAAGCAGCAGCAGATCCAGAGGAGCTAGCAGCGGCGGCGACGGTGGCAAGGGCTAATAAGGCAAAAGTGGACTTCATTGTGTAGGAGGGAGAGACAGTAATTAAGGTCTAGGAGAACCAGGATTTAAGCATCATTTTATAGTTGGTTGCACCCACACTCTGGCGAAAAAGAGATAAATTTAGAATAGCAAAGGTTGTAAGCCACGTTGGGACGGCTATTGGGCGAGCGTCCTGGAATTAAGCAAGGACTGTGGCCCCTGAGTCGGATTTGGCTACCCCGGTCACGATAATCTGTCAGGGTCGTATCAGGCAATTACTGCAACTCTCCACTCTTTGAAAGGCATCTCTGGCGATGATGGGGCGAAGCTAGTGAATCTCTTGGCAACTGTCTAACGCTGTTGTCGCAGCAGCGAGCGATCGTAAGAAGTAAAAATAGAGAAGCCAGCAGTATTCGCGTCAGAGACAGCCGAGTGCGACGGGGCTTACGTGTGGCCAAAAATAGCCATATGTCATAGATATGGTGTGCTTGAGGGGAGGGGCCAATGAAAAGGGCGAGAACACGATTACTAGGAATAGAACAGCGTCAATATAATTCTAAAAATGGCCGCCTCAGAAATGACGACTTTTAATTCGCGCTACTGCGGTTCTGAATGAGGTATTTAACATTAAAGTACATAGGGACACAAACGGGCCGCCCGTCTAGCCCGTGAACGCACCACCTGCCAAACAGAGGTTACGGCGGGTGAAGTGCACATTATAAACTGGGGTCTTCTTGGTAAAGTAGGCCGTCATGTGATCAGAGGTGGCCACAATCTCTTTTTTCGCTTTATCAACTTGTTTGGATCTCGTTTCAGCCGCGTTGTTTCCATTTGTAGATGGCCCATGGTCATTGCTACCTGTGGCGCCATTCGCGCCTCCGCTGGAGCCATTGATATCGCCGGCAGAGAACGCTTCTGGTTGTGGACCGGCATCGTTGGTGTGACGCTTCACATCCCAAACACGGACGGTGTTATCGGCACCTCCACTGACTAAGACGCCACCATCGCGCGAGAAAGCCAACGAATAGATTGAAGAACGGCCATGACCACGCATTGTCTTGAGCCTTCTTCCTGAACCGGCATCCCAGATATTTACGACAGAATCTTCTCCAGCACTGGCTAACCAACGGCCATCGGGCGAGACCGCCATACAATTGACAGCACCAGTGTGACCCATAAACATACGCACACAGCTACCAGTTTGCACATCCCACATCCGACACGTCTTATCGGATGAACCAGTAAACACGTAATTCGAGTTAGGATGGAACTCCACACAATCGACGTCATTGATATGTCCGGCGAAGATCCGCAATGGATAGATGTGGTCGGTGGCCCAAAGCCTGGCTGTCTGATCGTGTGAGGCGGTTGCAAAGTAGTGGCCCATTGGCGAAAACTTTACATCCCACACTGGCGAATTGTGGCCCTTGTAAGAGACTAAAGCCGTGTAAGAGTCAAGTGACCACAACCGCACGGTCTTATCTTCTGACCCCGAAAGAAGGTACTTGTTATCTGGGGAAAAGGACACCCCATATACAGGTCCACTGTGACCAACTAAACGACGGGCGTTACTGTTATTGTTGGCATCTCTCTTGAAGACTGACTTCAAAGGCTTACCATCCAAGCTCCACAATTTTATAAAACTATCTTGGAACCCTGCTGCCACCATGTTTGAGTCCTCGTTGAACTCAATACATGTCATATCGTTGTTGGTATTGTGAAATGTGTACATACACACCGAAGGGGCGCTTGCCTGAATAGCCCCCAATTTTATTTTAGATCTAGAGTCTTCAACTGCAAGGATAGATCTCTTAATATCTGTAGCATCTTTGAGTGGTAAGGGTAATGATTCTCTTGCTGGTGAATCATTGTCCGGTTTCGTTATATCTTGAAACTCTTCGACCAAAGTTTTGCCATTGACAGGCTCACTCTTTTCATCTTTAATTTTCAATTCCGCTTCTATTTCTTTTTGCACTTCCGGTTCCAATGGCAACTTCCCCAATTTCACCGGTTGCTCATTGAACTTATCGATTTCGTTGGTTTTTGTGACATACTCGGGAATACCTTCTTCAGGGTTTGCTTCACCTTCTTGATCGATTTTGTCAGGTTTGGTAGTGGAAATCACTGGGTTCAAGTATTGATTGATTATTCTGATCAAGATAGCACCTCCCACAGCTTCATTTTCGTGCAAAAAGTATAATAACAAGTTGATTGAGGTTTTTGACACGATGATACGATACTTGTTTCTTCTGTATGCTAATGCCAACTCGTTTTCTCTTAAATGTTCAGGAAGCGAAATTCCGGCAAGACTTTTCACTTCAACTCCATGAAGAATCATATGGTCACTCTTGAATCTATCGTAAAATTTCTTGGATTGTTGAATATAGTTTTTCGAGACCAATTCGAGGAAACAATGGATAAAGATTGGGTATAGGATCCGGGATAATTCTGGCTTATACAAATCCAAGGATGTATCGACCCATCTTCTCAACATTGAGTATGCAGTGTAGTAGATATCCGGGTCGTTCTCCCTTTTTTTCTTTTCCTCTAAATCTTTCAATTCTCTCAATTCTTTTTCCTTCCCCAATCTGGTCTCTCTATCTCTGGTCTCTCTCAATTCACGCTCCACCCGATTTTGTTTATCTCTCAAATCTCTGATCTCTCTTTCGTGCTTTGATAATTTGTCTTTCAAGTCCTTTTCTCTCTTGGTGGCAGCAGCTGACCCGCCCGTTATTTCGCCAGGGTCCGCCATACTGTTAGTGGCGGGTGTCACCGCGGGCACTGCTGGAGTAGGAGTATTCGAACTTTCCAAGCGCAACATCGACTCGGTCTTGTGATAACCCTTCTTGTTGAGATACTCCAAAACAATCCGGTTCAACTCCGCCTGGGAAAACTGAGGTTGTGGTCCTCTGGCTGGAGCAGGTCTGGCGGTACTCGCCGATGGTCGCGCGGCCTGCGATTGTGGTTGAGACGCTGCATTACCTGCGGGGCTTCCTTTGCTGTCGCTGTTGTGATCCACCATTTTTTCGATGCCAGTTGATTGACTGAGCACGCGCAGCTATGAAGATGATTCTTGTAGTTGTTGGTGGAGATATTTGAATTGTTGATGTGCTCGCGCCGCGACACGCGACACGCGACATTTTATAGCATAGACAGCACTTAGAGGTGTTTCAGCATGATAGAACTACTTGGAGTTTATATACGATTTGAGGGAGATGATGCTGGTTACCTCATTGGGTTTCTATGCCCATATTGTTTGAAATATATACAGAAAACTGATTTTTCTTTCTATGAATATGATTTCGACCTTCAAATTCTTGTTAATCATGAAATTTGACCTAATTAAGTTCCTTTTTAATTTATGTATTATCAATTTTCTGGGGAAACCATTAGTTTTGCAGGATCCCAAGGCCCCTTGAGTTCGTTTTTGTACTTTTGCATGAACAAAAAGTATGCTGGCATCAAAAATAAAATGCAAAATGCCAATATCCACCAGAAAAAAAGGATCTTGAGTCCAAGCAAAGTGTAAATGAGGACATTGGCTATATGAAAGTTGAAAAAGAACACCGCAAGGTGGAATTTCGTGTAGTTGTGACGTCGAGTGTAAAAATCAAATAAAGGTAACAATATATTGCTTTGAATCGAGAACAAAATGAAGGAAAACACCTGAGCAGTCGAGTTTAATCTCGACGCCAACACGATGGAGTGTGAAAGCGTGATATTGGTGGAAACAACTGGTTTGTACTCGACGATGGTCGAAGATGTACGCGAAGACGAAACGGTGGTATTCATTCCATAATCGTGTAGAATGGTATTCGCAAGGAACAAAATCACCAGTAGGGCCCAGATGGAGTCAGAGGAAGTGGATCTGGTAAGTGATTTGAGTGCTGGTGAAAGAATAGATAACATAAATATTATGAGAAAGTATGACTTGACACTGGTACGCTCTTGCTTTGCTCGTACGGAGAGAGCCTCATTCTTCTCTCTTTGCAGTTCAATATAGATCTGGATGAAAAAGGCCATCACTGTGAGTATGGAACCGGTCAATGCTGGCAAGAACGCGTTCCACTTGTGGAGATAGATACCCGCAAACGTAAGCACCATGATCAACTGGCTACTTAAATGGAACACAATGAGTGAAAAATCTCCAACTAGTTTAACATACGAGTACTTGACCACCGTGGAGTTCCTCTCAAGCTGGGAAAGAAACGATTTATCGGTGTAGTTGTCAGGATAAGGCTGTTTCAAGTAAAGAAGTTTTTTCCAAGCTGGAAGCTTTGTAGTGTGTTTTTGAGGGTGTAGCCGAAAGCGAAGGCCATCATTGGAAGCACCAGACGTATTACCAGATGCCCGCGCCTGCCGGGGACTTCTTGGTTTGGGAGGCATGTGGAGGTGAAAGATGGGACGTGGTGCTTTGGTACGGTTCCATCACGTGCGGATAAGAGTCCTGTACAAAATCATCAAAATCCTGTACAAACGCATAGTCAAGTGGTGACTATACACCAACAAGCACGCACGAAGAAGTGAATACTACACACGAATACCTGCAGAAAAGAAGTGCATTTTATCTTGATAACCTCTGATTCATCAAATTACCCTATCTTCATCAGTTTAACTCAAGTCTACAAAAGTCTCATTAAAGATGGAAGACTCTAAGCGTCTCCTTCTCCCAAGACATTCCTACAATGCTTCGGTGTCGTCCACAGGATCGAATTCGATCCTTCTCAAGAACCGGTCTGGCTCCAGATTATACAGGACCAACACAAACATGACTGATACTGGTGCCAACGATAACCATAGTATCCGAACAGTGGATAAGCTCCCTACCGCAAGGCCCAATGTTTCATACCTGGACAAGCTCTGGACTCAAATTGATGTTTTGGATGATGTCAAAAATATGGCTGGAGAAATGAGATCCAAGGGCCTGTTTTTCAATGATAAGTTTGATGCTGAATTGAAGGAGTTGAAAAGGCTGCAGACGAAATTGGTCGAGACTTTGGCCACTCAACAATTCAATAACTCCAGTAAACTCGAGCACCGCAAGCAGTTGAGCAGGCTCAACTCCTTGAACGACCATGTACCGCAAGTATCGACATCCACAACAGCATCAGCCATCGGAGATGAGAAGCTTCGGCTGGAACGAGCAGCCGAGTTCTTCGGTAGTAATGACTTGGGGAAATACTCTCAGGATATTTTGTACAGAAAGCAGAACTTCGAAGAATTGAACCAGTTCGTGGATGAAATCAAAGGTAATTTGGATACTGTTGCGGAAAACATGAAACGGTTCGACGAGTCTACAAGAGAATTATGGTAATAAATTAGAGAATAAGCCCGGTGGAAAATGTGCTTGAAAGAAGAAGATATCTATGGGCGATAGAAACAGTCTCGATTTTTAACATTACAGGTCTGATAATTAGAAGAAAATAGGCCGAATGAATAAGGTTAAATGATTTCAAGAATCGTGCCGCCAATACACAACCATTAGTCTTGGCAAGGCAAATTCAGTTCCAACGGCCAGTTTAATCACAGATGTCGTACAATTCGAAATTGTTATAGAAGGGTTACATTGACGACAAAACACTAATCCCATTCGGTTCACAGTAACTTACGAGCATTCCCCAAGAATAATACTTAATATCACCCCATGGGCTCGGAAATACACCCCAGATTCTCTTAATTTTACCTGAATCACACTCGCATCGAACCACTGGCATTCCGGGAACGGAAAATCTGGGACCATCGTTCATAGCCTTTATGCATCCGCAGGCCCCGGGTTTATCCGAATGCAACGCCATGCCATGTAAGCCCCAGAAACATCTTGGCTTAGCTTATTGGTCGCTACGGCTACAGAGATATTCCGGTCACCTCCACATCTCGTTCCCGTGGGGAGAACTCCGACTTCGCACTGCACCACAGGAACAAGATGTGCCAACGTTGGGACCCACCAGGCGGGAAGTGCAGTATGTTTGCTCCTGCAGCGAAGTAGTGCCGGTGCTACGGACCATCCTCCTGGGATTTCTTCATCCTGCAAAATTTCTGATTCCTGGAATTCTGGGGAAACTTGCTTTTTGGTGTCTGTTCGCCCGATGAGTGTGTCAACGCTCGTGGTGTCTCAGTTTGGTGCAGTTCTACCGAACTTCAGGCGGACGCTCCCCACCCGTCGCGGAAAAATTTCCGCAACCACTCACCTGACCGCGCCAACGGTGGAGTCGTCACGCAAGGCATCGCGGGCCACAACCACCACAGAAGGTGTCGTTTCCGTTAAATAAGGTGTATCTGATGTTACCGTAACATGCCACTGGCTACTGTAGAAAGACCACTTCCAATATCAGTGCTGTTGGCACCTGATGGTGCCATTTAACTGTGCAAATTGAATGCAAAATCGTGACTGCCAATCTACGGTAGTGCACGACAAACCACTTAATCTGACACAAAAGCTCGTTTGTGTGCTTGTTTCGGAGACCTATTTGTCGGAGCCGGCCATATATAATCAGACCAAATCGAACCCGATTGAAAAAGTCGCCATCACAATATAATTATACATCATGGTTCATTTGGGTCCAAGAAAACCACAGCATAGAAAAGGTACCTTCACCGACGTTCCAGAGGCCTTGCTCGCCGAGGTCAAGTCTATCGAAGACCAGTTGAGCGTTAGCGCCGACACCTTGAAGAAGATCACCGAGCACTTCATCACCGAGTTAGAAAAGGGTTTGTCCAAGAAAGGTGGTAACATCCCTATGCTTCCAGGTTGGGTCCTCGACTACCCTACCGGTAAGGAAAAGGGTGACTACTTGGCCATCGACTTGGGAGGAACCAACTTGAGAGTGGTTTTGGTTAAGTTGGGCGGTAACAGAGACTTCGACACCACCCAATCCAAATTTGCATTGCCTTCATACATGAGAACTGCCACCAGCGACCAATTGTGGGAATTTATTGCCGACTCCTTGAAATCTTTCCTCGACGAGTTCTTCCCTGATGGTGTCGATGCCCCATTGCCTTTGGGTTTCACCTTCAGTTACCCAGCTTTCCAAAACTCCATCAACGAAGGTGTTTTGAAGACCTGGACCAAGGGTTTCGATATCCACGGCGTTGAAGGCCACGATGTCGTCCCAATGTTGCAAGCTGCCGTCGAAAAGTACAAACTTCCAATCAAGGTCGTTGCTTTGATCAACGACACCACCGGTACTTTGGTCGCCTCCATGTACACCGACTCTGAAACCAAGATGGGTTTGATTTTCGGTACTGGTTGTAACGGTGCCTACTATGATGTTGTCAAGGACATTCCAAAGTTGGAGGGCCAAGTCCAAGACGATATTGCCCCAGATACCCCAATGGCTATCAACTGTGAGTACGGTGCTTTCGACAACGAACACGTCGTTTTGCCAAGAACCAAGTACGACATTGTCATCGACAAAGAATCTCCAAGACCAGGCGAACAAGCTTTCGAAAAGATGATTTCCGGTTACTACTTGGGTGAAATCTTGAGATTGATCTTGTTGGAATTGGCCGAAGACAAGCAATTGATCTTCAAGAACCAAGACTTGTCCAAGTTGAAGGAATTGTTCATTTTGGACACCTCCTTCCCAGCCAAGATTGAAGAAGATCCTTTTGAGAACTTGAGTGATGTGCAAGAACTCTTCCAATCCGTGTTGGGTATCCAAACCACCATCCCAGAAAGAAAGATCGTCCGTCGTTTCGCCGAATTGATCGGTGAGAGATCCGCCAGATTGTCCATCTGTGGTATCGCCGCTATCTGTAAGAAGAGAGGCTACAAGACCGCCAACTGTGCTGCCGATGGTTCCGTCGTCAACAAGTACCCAGGCTTCAAGGAGAGAGCCGCCAAGGGTTTGAGAGATATCTTTGAATGGGAATCCAAGGAAGATCCTATCAAGATTGTTGCAGCCGAAGATGGTTCCGGTGCTGGTGCTGCCATCATTGCTGCTTTGACCGAAAAGAGATTGGAAGCTGGCTTGTCCGTTGGTGTCAAGAAAAACTAAGTAGAGGTATGAGTATATGATCTTATAGAACTGAAGAGTCGTAGTTACAGAGAAATGTTTTGGCAGTTAAGTTATTGGACTATTGGCTGTTGCGGTATCGGAGACTGACAGAACAATCACGTGACACACATATTATCTATCAAGCGTGGGTCCCTCAATGGCAAAAGTACCACTATCATGTCTGCCATCCCCATAGAATCCGAGCTCATTGACTCCGCTACCGTACAGACACCCGTGTCGGATGTGGAAATAGACGTCACTGTTGACGTGGATGAACCACAGACAATTTTGTCTGGATCAAGCGATGCCGATGTCGTGGTATTGTCTTCACAAGATACCACTGATCTTGAAGACTTACATGTGGTCTCCAAAGGCGGTTTAGGGATCAATGGACAGGTGATCTCCTTCTCGATCTGGGACATACTAAAGAAGAGTGCCATCAACTTGGTCTTGCCTTTCATCAATGGTATGATGTTGGGGTTCGGTGAGATCTTGGCCCACGAAATAGGTTTCCGCTACAACTTTGTGGGAGCAAGAGTGCAACCAGCACGTCGTGCGGTCAAAAAGCAAGAGTCACGCTACTTGTAAGTGAAGCTCACTGGTAAAAGATGGAGGATGAGTGATTAAAGCAGAGTCGTACTGAAGGGGAAAACAGAGTTTATCCGAGGAACAAAAAAGAATGAAAGTATTTCATATTCTGATAATGATGGAAGACCTTAAGATTCTGATGGTTATTGAAAGACTTTCAGCTTCTAATACTAATTAAAAGACCTCCAGGTTTGTGATCACAAATTAGGTCCTAATACTGATAATAATTACCAGCATTCCGAGTCATGGTTCGACTTTGTCTTTCACTAAGCTGGCTTAAATAATATATAGCATTTGTACATCAATCGTACTATAATAAAAGAATTATATGGAGTCAACGAGAGAAAGATTCGTATTTCACACGGAGTACGCCAAACTGATATAAAAAGAATCAGCTAACTGGTAAATGAGCAAAAAATTTAATTGTCTTGAAGGACGAATCAGTGGATCAATATAGTATCAATTGATCAGAACGATTAGAATACGATTACACTATGAATGCCCTAGGTAAATCCATATTTTGGATACTTAAGGTCCAAGATTTTTTTTTTTTTTTTTTCACTTCAACTTTAACCTAATCAAAAAGCATAATTCAATAACCAGACCTCAGAATCGTTCAAGATTTCAGTCAAATGGACTGAAGATGAACTGAACTCTTCAACCCCTCCACCACCGTTTATATCCCGGATACCTTTACCCCACGTCGGGGTCTACCGGACACTAGTATACCCGGAAGCGGTGTCTCCCGGACTCCCCCGACTTTCTCACCGAGAACTGCCGGGCAATATAAACTCCGAAAAAATGTCTCCACCACTCCATCATCACTTCTCCCTACCACTTCTAGCAACTACAAAATGTCTAGAATCGAAACAGACGCCTTCGGCGAGATCTCCGTTGCCAACGACAAGTACTGGGGTGCTCAATCCCAGAGATCTTTGGGCAATTTCGATATTGGTGATATCAAGATGCCAGTTCCAGTCATCAAGGCTTTTGGTATCTTGAAGCAAGCCGCCGCCGCTGTCAACGAAGACCTTGGCCTCTTGGACCCAAAGCTTTCGGCTGCCATTAGAGAAGCAGCCTCTGAGGTTGCTGCAGGAAAGCTCAATGACCACTTCCCATTGGTGGTGTACCAGACCGGTTCCGGAACCCAATCCAATATGAATGCCAACGAAGTCATTTCCAACCGTGCCATTGAAATCTTGGGAGGCGAATTGGGCTCCAAGAAGCCTGTTCACCCAAATGACCACTGTAACATGTCCCAATCCTCCAACGATACCTTCCCTACCGTGATGCACATTGCCGCGGTGGTGGAGATCTCCAACCAAATGTTGCCAAAACTTCGCGACCTTCGCGATGCCTTCCAAGCCAAGTCTGACGAATTCAGTGAAATCATCAAGATTGGGAGAACCCACTTACAAGATGCTACTCCTTTGACTTTGGGCCAAGAGTTCTCTGGTTACGTGCAACAATTGACTTTCGGCATTGCCAGAGTCGAACAAGCTTTGCCTCGTTTGGCTCTTCTCGCCCAAGGTGGTACCGCTGTGGGAACAGGTTTGAACACCCGTAAGGGTTTCGATGTCAAGGTCGCTGCTAAAGTGTCCGAACTCACCGGCTTGAAATTCGAAACTGCTCCAAACAAGTTTGAAGCTTTGGCTGCTCATGACGCCTTTGTGGAAACTTCCGGTGCTTTGAACACTTTGGCTGTTTCCTTGTTCAAAATCGCCAATGATATCAGATACTTAGGTTCCGGTCCAAGATGTGGTTACGGTGAATTGTCCTTGCCTGAAAACGAGCCTGGTTCTTCTATCATGCCTGGTAAGGTCAACCCTACCCAATGTGAAGCCATGACCATGGTTTGTGCTCAAGTGATGGGAAACCACACCACCATCACCTTCTCTGGTGCTTCCGGTCAATTCGAATTGAACGTCTTCAAGCCAGTTATGGCCTACAACTTGTTGACTTCCGTCAGATTGCTCGGTGATGCTTGTAAATCCTTCAGAATCAACTGTGTGGAAGGTATCGTTGCCAACGAAGAAAAAATCGCCAAGGTTTTGCACGAATCCTTGATGTTGGTCACTGCTTTGAACCCTAAGATTGGTTACGATAACGCTTCCAAGGTGGCCAAGAACGCTCACAAGAAGGGTTTGACCTTGAAACAATCTGCCTTAGAATTAGGCGTGTTGTCCGAACAAGAGTTTGACGAATGGGTCAGACCGGAAAAGATGATTGGTCCAAAGGACTAAATTTATAACCAGTCAACTGTATATCTTTAAAATCCAAATAGGTAAAATCAAGAAGAATAAGAAAAATAATTTTGTAACTTTTCAATAATTCAGTTACTGTCGTCTATGGCAGTACTCGTATCAAATTGCGATTGAAAAGTAGATATGTCACAAAATTTCCCTTTTCAATCTCTAAATTCCATCCTACATCCTTTAAATTTCTGAAATCTATAATCTATTATTATCGTAATGTTCTTTTCAACCAGAACTCTATAATCTATTAAATTTATCGTAATCTCGTAACCAAATCCTTCAAAGCGTCCCTAACTAGCAGGAAACTTCACATCGTCCTTCTCACTGAATAAAGCGTATTCCCTGTCTTGCCCTACCGGAAATCTTTTCTTTTCTCCACATTCAATACACTCATTGACCAAGATATCATTCCGTGCAGTCTTGGCTCTAGACATGTTTTCGATGTATGTCTTCACTGTGAGTCCCGGAATCAAATGGGTGTTGCACTTTTTACAGATTTGTCTCTTTAGCGAAGGTGTCAATTTCAATACTGTTTTCTTAGCCACCAAGTCCAAAGTTCTGCCGTAGTTTCTAGCGAGAAGATGATATTTGGGGTTTGAGGTAAAATGACCGGATGCCTGGAAAAGGAACGATATCCGAGCATAGTGATCTTTGTGTGGCACCGTCTTCGGCGCCTTGGGACCCTTGGGGGCTTTAGTGGTCGTAGGGTTTGGTGCCATGGAACTATTGACTGATGGATAGATAGAGTGTTGGATCAAATCAGTGAAGGAGATGTCGCGTCACGTGACTAAAGAGAATGCAAAGTTGGTATATCTACAACAAAATGATATGATTATGGTAAAATAAGTAGTTCAATCACCCTCCTTAGGCACCGGAATAGATCTTGCTCAACCTGGAAGGTTCAAATCCTGCAATATTATCGTAATTTAATATATACTTTGTAATATATAATCATCAGTGGTAGGCCCAACTTCGCGTCCTGCACATGGCGCGGTCCCGCAGTTTGGAGGCAAATTCGAAATCGAAACGACCAACATAATTCACACCCTAATCATCCAACCCTAACCAATTCTAATCATGAGTGGCTACGATAGTGCATTGTCAATTTTCTCGTAAGTACTACCCAATTATCTTCTGCTCAAATTGTACCAGAAAAATCAGCCACTGCCAACAATTACTAACACCCCAGACCTGATGGACATGTTTTCCGTAAGTTAGATACCCAAGCGTCAAAATGAACTAAATCATCATACTAACAATATAGAGGTCGAATACGCATCCGAAGCAGTCAAAAGAGGTACCTGTGCCGTCGGTGTGAAAGGTAAAGACTGTGTGGTATTGGGATGTGAGAAGAGAACCACCTTAAAGTTGCAAGATCCTAGAATCACCCCATCAAAGATATGCAAGGTTGATAACCACGCTTTGTTAGCATTTGCCGGTTTGAATGCTGACGCCAGAATCTTGGTGGATAAGGCCAGAGTGGAAGCACAATCACACAGATTGACATTGGAAGATGCAGTCTCAATTGAATACTTGACTAAATACGTGGCAGGTGTCCAACAAAAATACACTCAATCCGGTGGTGTCAGACCATTCGGTATTGCCACCATCATTGCTGGATTTGACAGTAACGACACCGTGCCCAAGTTGTTCCAAACCGAACCATCTGGTGTTTACAACGCATGGAAGGCCGGTGCCATTGGTAGATCTTCCAAGACCGTCAGAGAGTTCTTGGAAAAGCAATATCAAGAAGAATTGGACGATGAAGAAACCATCAAGTTAACAATCAAGTCATTATTGGAAGTCGTGCAAACAGGTGCCAAGAATATCGAAGTGTCGGTGTTGAAATCAGGTAACAGAATCACCAAGTTGACGATTGATGAGATCAAGAAGTACGTGTCGGAAATTGAGGCCGAGAAGGAAGCTGAGGCTGAGAAGAAGAAGCCTAAATCCAAGGATTAGAGGATTAGAAAAGAATATACTTAATCAACGAACAAAGCAATAACACTCGACAGAGAATAATCGAGAACTCAGCTCCTGACCTTTATAAAGAGAAGCAAGCTGGTCGTAGTCATCTGTTGTAAATCAGGTGGAGTGGTTATGGTCTACCAGTTAAACAACCAGGAGAAGTAATCCTGTTTAACTACAAAGACGAATTTCTAGATTCTAAATTACTTTATCATAATATACATTAGTGTACAAATATTTACTTTTTCCTACTCTTTTTGCCCTTGGTGTCCTTACTGTCTGCCTTCCGTTTCTTATCGGTAGGTTTGTTGGAAGGTACCACCAGGAAAAATCCATCCAATCTTCCTTGCACCCCACTTTTCAATCCCTTCTTCAACTTTTCAGCACCACTTCTTATTCTGTCTTCACTGAAACCCTTTCCTTTAACCATGTACTCCACCAATCCGTCCATATCTGGTTCTTTCCACTTCAAACTAACATCTTTAGCTGGTGTCACCTCTGGCTGCATGAACAATTGTCTGGCTTCTCCATAGGGCCAGTTTTCTGGAATTTTATACTTGGTTTTATCAGGATTTTTTTCCACCCACTCCACGATTTTATCGATGGATCCATGTTCTTTTATGAGTTTGAATGCAGTTACAGGACCCACTCCTTTGATGGTCTCACAGTAATCGCAACCAAGCAAAATACATAAGTCGATGAATTCGTCCTTGGTGAGTCCCAACCCTTCAATCGCTTCAGAATAAGTGATTTGGTCAATTGGCATTTTTCTGGCTTCTGCAAAAGTCAAATGTCTCAAAAGGTGTGGTGGCTCGTAGCACAAAGTATCCATATCTTCGGAAGCAGCAGCAAATACTTTGCCACCTCTGGCCAATTCTGCACATTGCGCCTCTGCTTCACATGGAGCTTCCACGTATGGAATCCCCATTAATTCCAATAATTTTTTGGCTTCATCGTTTTGTTCTCTGCTGACTCTCACCAATCTCTTTTCGAACTTCATCACTTCCGCGACGGTTCCTGTGTCTTTTATAGCGTCGATTTGTTTCTGAGCTTCTTCTCTCTTTAACAATCTCTTTTCAAGTTCACCACCTTTCAACACAGGTGGTTTACCGTCGAAAACATAAACTGGTTTGATGTTATTTTCGACTAATCTGATGGTTCTGTAGAAAAGACCCAGCAAATGAGATGTGGTCTCTCCGTCTTCATTGGTCAATTGCTGACCATCTGATTGTCTCACAGCAATCAAGAACTGGTATAAGCACATGGAGGCATCGATGGCGACTTTTCTACCGAAAAGGTTCTTCAATTGGAACTCTTTGTATGCATGTGGAGAGTGCTCCCTGATAAGCTGATTGAGACCTGAAGTTAGTATTGAGAATGAAAGTGGGAATAAAAAGAGGGGAGTGGTCTTTTAATGTAATACAAGTGGTGCTCAACAAGCTTTGAGAAGATTCGACTTACCTTTAACACCCATGGTCGATAATGTCTATAATAGTGGAGATGGTAAGTGTCTCGATTAGTTAGATGAGCTGAACGCGTCGCGTGCCAGCACGCGCGACAATTTCAGACATATTTCACAAGCAAACCTGCTGGTGAAAAGTACCTTTAAACTCCCTATATAGGCCCATTGGCTTGATAGAGTTGGGTTATCTTCTTTCTCGAGGACTTTACAGTTTAATGAGTGAGATTCTTCCTCAATTTAATTCAATGAGTGTCAGTAATATTCTTCTCAAGGATTTCAATCTTATGAGTGTCAAATAGATTTTTCGAGGTCTACGGTGGATTCTTTTAAATGTATTCACAAAAGGGGATCAAGAAATAAACTAGTTAGGACGGTGGAAACCGTTTTGGAAGTCAGGCTGGGACTGGACAGCTGGCTGGGTAGGAGCAGATTGTCTGTTTGGATGGTTGCTGGCGTTTTCCTTCAAGGCAATCAATTGCTTGGATCTGAAGGTTTCGTAGTGAACCAAAGCGGTGGTTTCAATCAAGTCTTGCAAGTGAGTTCTGGTCAAGAAGTCTCTCAAAAACACAAACTCACATTGGCTGACATCTTCGATATTGATAGCACCCCATCTAGTCTTTCTGCCTCTAACGGTTTCACCATTGATTTGGATCTCCTTTTCGGAACCGGCAATAGCAAATGGAATCAAAGACTTGATATCTTCGTTCAATTGTCTTTCTTCCTCGTATAAGTCTTCACTGTCGTAAGGGTAAATGTTGAAGTTGTATTTGACGAATTCGTTTTGTAAGAGTTTTTTGTATTCGGTTCTTTCGTCAATAGTTAATGAGTCGGACTTGGCAATGATAGGAATGACATTGGCGATTTCGCTCAACTTCTTCATTGCTTGGATATCCAATTGCTTCAACTTTTGTCCATTTGGTGGAAGGAAGTATAAGATACAGTGCACTCTGGTGTCTGGAATGTATCTTTCTCTTTGAGCAGTCAATTCCTTTCTTAAGTATTGAGAGTGTTGTTCCTTGATGTACTTGACCAATGGTTCCCAACATTTCTCGTTATTGATTTGATCGCCAAAACCGGGGGTGTCAATCACGTTGATATTTAAACGAACGGTGTTTTCCACCAAAGAGTGGGAGCTGACCTTGATTTCGGTGGTCTTTTCAATGGGCTCTGAGGTATGCTTTCTGCCGTTGGAGTGGGCCAACTTGGAGGAGAACAAAGTGTTGACCAAAGTACTCTTTCCCAATCCAGATCTACCCACAACCATGATGTTGAATTGGAAACCTCTCTTCAACAAACGGTTTTCGATCTGGGTGGTGATGGTGTCGAAACCAACATACTTCTTGGGCTGTGCGTTCTTTGGCTCTTCCACTGTTGCAGACATGACTTGGTGTGGTGTAAGGATGTATCAAATAGTTGTTTACAGACAGCTGTCGGTTAAAGTGTTTGTGGTAGGTACGCGTAAATTTTGACGGGCACAGCACGACCCTGATCTCGCCGGCTAAGCTCACGTTTTTTCAGTGCCATATTCACGTTACCGCGGGTCAGCTGATGCACTCTCAACTTTTCAGTTTAGAGAGAAAAAATTTAACCATTCGATTCAGTTGAACTCCAATCAGGATGTCTTTGGCTTTGAAAATCGGAGGGTCCTTTTCGATTCCTCAAGCGATCCTTGCGGCATTGCCCAGATTGCCTGCTTTCCCCATAAATAGCATTTTCCAAAGAAACGCCCCAGTTCTCGATGAGAGATTGAAGGAGTTGAAAGAACAAATCGAGAATAACAACGGTAACCCACCATTCATGATAGACAACGGTACCATCCTCAGAGCTGCTCCAAAGAAGAAGATGTCCAAGAGAAGACACAGAACCAAGTTATACACTCCTGGTGACAAGCAAATCCATCCCCTCAACAACATAGTGAGATGTCCAGCCTGTGGCCATGTCAAAAGATCTCACTTCATGTGTATGAACTGTTTCGCCGAGATCAGAACCTTTTTGAAAGGTAAAAAGAGAGAAAACGGCTTGATCAAGGATGTGGAAAACCCACAAACAAACTTGGACCCTGTGGATGAAAAGTTGGTCTACCCTGGTAAGTACTTGAAGGATGACCAGATAAGGTTGGAAGAGAAGAAGTGGGTTCCAGTCAGAGAAAAGCCTTTGATGTTCGAAAAGAAGCACTTGAAGCATTCGAAGTGAAGAAACATGCGGATATCACAAAACTAGAGAGGTGTAAGGGTTGGTTATTCGACCCGTTAGAATCGAGAAGAAAGATTCATCATCATGTACATATACATTAAACTATTTACACGTTTGCGAAATGTAATACTGTAGCTTTATGGTCTAGTAATAAAAGAAGGGATCCAACGGGTGAACTTAGTTGTCGAAGTGAGAAAGTTCCATTGATCCTAGGTGTGATTCATTATTCTTGGTGCTTATTAGTTGAGGAATCAAAATTGCTCCTTTCCAGATTTGGACATTCTCATGGAGCAAGACGTGACTTTTCCCACTTTTCAATGTCAGTGTCTTCCCTAGTGTAGGTAATTCTGTCATGGAGTCTACTCAAGCCACCTTGCCAGAACTCAATCTCTAATGGAACAATTCTCATACCTCCCCAGTATTCAGGGCATGGGATTTCATCGTCTTTCAAATCCTTGAACTTCTCATCATAATGCTTGTTGATTTCATCAAGCTCATCTCTACTTTTGATCACTTGCGATTGAGGTGAAGTCCATGCTCCGATTTTGGACCCTCTAGGTCTGGTGTTGAAATACCTCAAGGTCGTTTCACGGTCAACTCTTTCCATCAATCCCTCAACTCTAACTTGTCTTTGAACATGTGGCCAGAAGAAGGTCAATGAGGCGTGTTTGTTGGTTTCAAAGTCAGCATTCTTCTTAGAAGTATTCCAGTTAGAGTAAATGATGAATCCTGAATGGTCTAATTCCTTCAACAAAACCACCCGCGAGGACACCCTTCCTGAAGGTAATCTCGCAGTAGACAAGTTAGTTGATTCGGGGATGATATCAGAGCCCTTAGGCAATTCGCTTTGTGCTTGTTTAAACCATAAGTGGAATTGCTCGAATGGATCGCTGTGGATCTCACTCTCGTTTAAGTGACCTTTGGTATACTGATAGGTTTCAGGTGCGAAAATAAGTGGATCTTCTGGTTTGGTAGACATAGGACAAATTGATTGCTTGCTAAAAGCCAATGATTTCAAACTTAAACTCTTGAAAGTCAACCTCTTGGCGTATATAGAAGTGACCGGTCTGAACATAATCAGGTTACTTTTTCTGGCGCTCGCAACACAATTTAGTCACACAGAACCAAATGACAGATCTTGCCACTTAATAGTTGCCACTGCGCCCTGAAGATCCTTTGAATGACGGGTGGTTTGGAGAGAAAGGTATAGCCTCGCGAGGCTTCAAATTGAGAAGACTAGCTTGCTCTTGACAGCTCACCTATCAATAGTATAAATTCTGAATTATTCTCATTAAGTGATTTATTCAATAATTAACCATGATTTCAGAAAAGTTTAAAAAATTTCTTAAAGGCTTTCAAAGTCCCAAGTTTGCCCATGCAAATCAATACAACATAAAGCCCGCAACTGCACAAATGACAGGTTCGGTTTGTTATGGTCCATACATTTAAGATTATCTCCCCGCTATAATTCAACTTTGATCGGTCGCAAAAGAAATTTTGTGGTATGATGCAAGCGAGCAGGAAAAATTCAAGAAGATGATGAGCCTTTGAACTGTGGAGATAAGATAGATAAGAGCTACCGTTATTATGCCGAGTGAAGTGAATAGTAGGGACGTGCATAACGGAACAGATGAAGTGTTCTCTCCCGATCAAAAGAAGAGAAAGCTCAATTTCACTGAGAAGTACCCAGATCAATCACGTCATGTTTCACTCTTCAGCAGAAGCGTAAGACATCCTTTAAATGTTAAGCCAAGCGGCAATGCCTTCTTGCCTGTCCAACAAGACAACCCGTCCCTATCAAGAGAAGCTCAAATGGGGGATTTCGCTAGATTTTCCGACGAGATGATGATGACTTTTTTATCATTGATCACCGATGAGTCGTCATTGAAGAACCTATCACACACTTCCAGAGTGATGTACGCTTACTTGTATGATGAAGACATATGGAAGAAGCTTTATATCAGAAAGCTCAAGGAGGGTCAACAAGAGTCTGAGTGGTTTGGATCATGGAGAGGAAATGTTTTAAAGTTGCCTAAGGAACATCAAGCCAACTTACAATTACCAGACAACTTGGTCTGCTCTGATGTCTTATACAGACCTTTCCAATGCTCTCAAATTGATTATACCAGGGTATTTCAAAAAATTATTACTGAAGAAAACATTTATCATGAAGATGCAAAAAATGGCACATTAAAAGAATTGCCTTCTGGTAGAATAGAAAGGATCAGAGAGTCAGAGTTGGATTCTGAGAAGTTTAATTCACAGTACCATAACAGACCATTTATCTTACTGAACAATGACGAATCAAGATGGCCCAGATGGCAATTTGAAACTTTGCTCCAAAGATTCCCCAACGTGAAGTTTAGACAAGAGGCAGTTGAGTGGAATCTTTCTCTTTATAATGAATATTTGAGAGATAATCGGGATGAAAGTCCATTATATCTCTTTGACTGCAGTAGTGTGGCAATGAAAACTTTGAGAAAAGAATATGAAGCTCCAGATATTTTCAAGAACGACTTGTTTACCTTATTCAACTTGGAAGATAGCCAGATAAATTGTCGTCCGGATCACGCATGGCTCATAGTAGGACCTAAACGTTCGGGTTCTACTTTCCATAAGGACCCCAACTATACTTCTGCATGGAACACAGCCTTGACAGGCAGAAAACTTTGGGTTATGCTTCCACCAGGTGTAACTCCACCAGGTGTTGGTACTGACGAGGAAGAAAGTGAAGTGACATCTCCTGTTGGAATTGCTGAGTGGGTTATGTCTGGTTTCTTCAATGATGCACTCAAAATTGAAGAATGTTTAGTGGGTGTGACCTTCCCAGGTGAATGCATGTATGTACCTGCCGGATGGTGGCATTCTGTCATTAATTTGGACGATTCGGTGGCTTTGACACAAAATTTTGTGCCCGACTCTAAATTATCAAATGCATTGAATTTCCTCAAGAATAAGCTGAGCCAGATTAGTGGTTTCCGTCCTAAGAATGTGAAGAGAGTCCTTGACCATATTCTTACTACATCGAACCAGAAGGATATCGGAGAGCCAGAATTTGAAAAATTAAAAGAATATAGCGACAAGTATGACTCTCTTGATTTGGGGGACTTGTTGGAAAATGAAGATTGTGGTGAAATATCGGAGTTGCCTCCAATGCCAATTTTTGAGTTGTTTCAAGTTTTGATGAAATTGAACGGAAAGGATTCAGAATTGCAAGAAGGTTTGGAGAAATTGGTCAAGATCGAGCGTAAAACTCGTGAATTGAAGGAAGGAAAGAGTGAGGCATGGGAAAAGCTTATAAAGCTTGAACAAGGCGAAGGAGCCGACTCACCCAAAGCGTTTAGTTTTGGCTTCAGCATTGACGAAAGTAGTGATGAAGAGTAAATAGGTAGCATGGGTATGATAGATAGCAATATATTTTGCAAGGTAGAAAGTTGCCCTTACGGTGAATGTATTTCAGGAGCGGATATGCCCTCGGAGGTAAGAATTGAGTATGTGGTTTCGTATCCATCCAGATCGATGTCGTTCTTCACGGTATGACTAACACGATTTATCACATCGACCGTATGAGAAGCCTGATAGTGAATGAAGTATCGGCACTTACTAGTGAAAATCAAAGAGCAAAATCCACACCGAAGGCGTGAAATTGGCAATGAGTCCCTTCTTGAATGCATACTATGAACAATTGAACGTGATAATTGGCGAACAAGCAAGTCGCGATTGAATGATTTCTCTGCAACAGGTTTTCTATAGTTATGAGAGCTAGGAGCCGAGTTTAACGTTTTCATCTCATATAATGAAAGATTTGGGGTATTTGAAGATTTGGTTGAAGATTTTAAGTAATTCTGCAGCGATTGATTAAACAATAGTTCGGTGTTTGAATTGCTGCAAAACATTCTTTGGCGCGAACAAAAGAAATATTGTGGTGAGCCCTGAAGAAGTGAGATCAAAGAGATTTTTGATGCGAAAAGATACTCAACCAGACAATTTAGAAAACCAAAATATCAATCAATTTAAGCACTTGAGAGGTATCATCACCAGATTATCCATCAATTCAAGTACTTAAGAGGTAAGAGCTTCTACTAGGACTATTCCCTGTTCTAGCAGGTGGACTACCTCTATTTCACGTAAATCATTTAATTATTCTATCTATGGCTAGAGCCATTCTATCTATCTAAGCGAGCTTTTGAGCCACGGAGTGGAACTCCTTGGCTTGAATGCTCATCACTTCCAATTCCAAAGCGGATGGAGATCTGACACCGTTAGGACCAGCAAGAGTACCAGCACCCCAAGAAGAACCACCGTGGACTTCTTCGATGTTGGTGAGTTGGGCGAAGGTCTTGGCGTAACCCAATGGCACGAAGGTGATACCGTGGTGGACCAAGACGGAAAGAGAGTTGATGATGGTCTCTTCTTGACCACCACCTGGAGAACCGGTGGAAACGAAACAACCGGCGATCTTACCGTGCAAAGCACCAGAGGCCCACAAGCCACCGGTGGAGTCCCAGAAAGCCTTCCATTGAGATGGGAAGGAACCGAATCTGGTTGGAATACCGAACAAGAAAGCGTTGTACTCGGTTAAGGTGTTGGCAGTGGCAATTGGGTAGTCCTTCTTGGCTGGGGCGTGCATCTTGGTCAAAACTTCTTCGGGCAAGGTTTCGGCGACTTGGTAGATGTCGGCTTGACCTCCAGCAGCCTCAATGCTCTTCTTGGCTTCTTCGGCCAAGGTGGAGATGTGGTGGTACAATGAGTAGACAATGATAGCGACTTTAGCCATGATGAAATGTGTTAGATACTTTTATCAAAGCTGTCTCTCGGCGACCTTAAATACCGATAAAAATATTCTTTTCTGCACCGTGCGACGTCTCGGGATTTGTCAAGATTTACTAATGTTTGCGTCAGCATCAATGCCAGTTGCATGCAAAAACCGCAGACAAACGGCCGCAAACGGCATCCAAATCCGGTGTTTGTCAAATTACTAAATCTTACAAGTTGCATGCCACCCCCAAAAATTGAAGGGTCTCTCAATTCTGTCAATATAAGATAAACTAAAGGGTCCTCATTAAATTGACACACCAACATGAAAATCGCAATCGTCCAATACTCGACTTACGGCCATATCACCACCTTGGCCAAGGCTATCAAGGAAGGTGTGGAGAAGGCCGGCGTGGCATCGCAGGTTGATATCCTCCAAGTTCCTGAAACCTTATCGGATGAAGTGTTACAGAAGATGCACGCCCCACCAAAACCAACCGAATTCAAAACAGCCACTGCTGAGCTTCTCACCGAGTACGATGCCTTCCTTTTGGGTGTTCCCACCAGATTTGGTGCTGCTCCTGCTCAATGGCTGGCCTTTTGGGATACCACTGGTGGGTTGTGGGCTAGCGGTGCCTTGTACGGTAAACCTGCAGGTGTATTTGTCTCTACTTCCGCTCCAGGAGGAGGTCAAGAATCAACCGTCAGGTATGTCGTCAGTACTTTAACCCATCATGGTATGCCATTCATCCCTCTTGGTTACAAAAACACTCCGGAATTGCGTAATTTCGATGAGGTTCACTCCGGTACTTCTTACGGTGCTGGAACATACGCCGGCCCCGATGGGTCCAGACAAGCAACTGAACTCGAGTTGAAAATCGCAAGAGTGCACGGTGAATCGTGGGCCGTCACCGCGGCCAAGCTTGTTGGCTCCGCTGCAAGCACCACACCTGAGGATTCCGAATTAGAAAAGGAACAAGAAGGCACTGCTACTGAAGTTCCGGTTGCAAGCTCCGAGGAAAATGTGACTGCTCAGAAGAAGGTTGAGAAGCCAGCTCAGAGATCCGCCCAGTCTGCAAATAAACCAGCTGCAAACTCCGAAAAGAGTGGTTGTCTGAAATGTGTGATTATGTAACCGCTTTATAGATTCTTCTTAATGTATTAATAATTTTTACCGTGTCTTGAATTTTCTGGAGATTATCGATCTGGGGTATAACAATTGATCCGTAAATATGATAAAGAGGAAATAGAACTGTTATGTACATCATGAAGTTATTGCATTTGAAGGTACAATAATAATTTAATGGTTTAACGTACATGAATTTATTCAATTGTTAGATAACTATAGAGATAGTTGTGCCCAGAGGGCATCTTTGTTAGTAGTGTTCATCAATGGTTCAATTTATACTTACAAACCCCAAATCCACTCTATCTCAGCTGAAGGCTAGACAGTGTACCAAAAATCAAGATGAAATGAAATCAGAAACGCAGATCAGTGTCTCGCTACCTCAAAATTACCTTGTGGGGATTCTCGGCATCTGCGGAAGCACAACACACCCACATATTATAAGTGCTGGATCAATCCCCTCGAATGGGATAGCCTGTACGTTCCGCAAATACCGAAAAAAAGTAACTTGAGGTAACTCGATTTTGGCGCCAGTTTATCTGTAAAATGTTAAAGTTTTGATTCCTCAGAAGCCAACAAATAGTAGATGATTCCAACTCCTCGACAGAGCCCACATATAAGGTTTTGCAGGGAGTAAAAGCTATGAGGAGACAGTGCTTAAGGAAGTTCCTTTATATGTTAAGAATCCATGAGATCCGTAAATTGGAACTTGGCGGGCTAAAGGTCTTCCAAACCCGTTTACTTCCTTACGGCCACACCTCTTGACTGGAACGATCCTTACCATCTCGGCTAGTACTTAAAGACCCCTTTTCAACTGAAAATAAAACCAAAAAAATAAAACAATCCCCGATGAGACAAGGCTAAAACACCATTCTGGAGCAGAATGGTGTTTGAGGAACTGTGTCTGGTCGAGCTTTTGATTGTTCGGTCGTCATAGCCATCTGGTGCCACTTCAGGTATATTGATTCAACGCCATTGCCGGAATAAAATAGAGACTGCGCATTATATGATCAATACGAATGATTTAAAGCCAACCTAAGGACTGGTGCAGTAAACCGTCGTATCCGTACGATCCTTGTGTAAAGCAAGCAACTCATATTCTTTGGCGTCTTAATTGAGCACGTCTCGAACGCGTCCATCATACCCCCTTTGTTTTCACGCTGGTTCCATGACACTAGATGTTCCCTTGTACTACCACAAAGATAGTAGCTCCACCCGGTTATAATGACGATGACCGGAACAATTTTGAAGAGGGTTTTCTCTAAGTATTGCAGTATGGGTTTTAACAACGCTGCGGGCTAACTCTGTAAAAGTATTGGTCTGACTATTAGCCGCCCATCAGATATCAGCGCTAAAAGATAAAGGGCATATCCAAAAACGTCTTGCAGTAACGTCACATGATCTTCGTCAGCAGATACTCACATTCAACCTGATTCTGTCAGATACGGCGTCACGTTGCCCGAGGTCGAGCATACCGCTAGGTAACGAGTGAATGAATGAGGCCGTGCTTTTTTGCATTTATGGTCTCACTGCTTAATAGGTGAGAGTGCTTGAAGATGTCGCAAATGTCGTGCTCACTAGCTGATTTTGAGACCGCGCGTCTGTTATGATTTGGGAACGCGCTAAGATTGATGTCGTGATGCTGCCAAACGCTATGGGCAACTACGACGATAACTTTGGGACCATTGGGGACCGAAATATCCTCAACCGGCCACGGGTGTCCAGTGCCAATGCTAAAGCATCTCTGGTGGTGAGTTTGTTCAGCCAGACAGCGGAAGAGGCTCGAAAACCAAAGAAAAGAAAGATCCATGTTTATGGAGATGATAACAGGCCTGGAAATCAGGAACAGGAAGGGTCAGCTGTGGTTGGGAAAAGCGTTTTGAAGTCTCGTGATACGAATACGACTACTTCAGTGGTTGAAAAGGGCAGTTACCGTCCTTTACCACAATCAGATGAGGTCAATTCTCATAAATCGAGTGATACGCCAGTGAAGGTGGTGCAACAGGATAAAGCAGTGGTCAATGAAACCCGTAAATCGATTCCAATAAGCTTACTATTGGAGAATGACAGCGACAAAGAGAATATGAGTCTGGCTACCGAACAGAATGCTAATCCAGTCAATGGTGGTGACTTGAGGCAAACTGCAACAAGCGATATACGACACAATTCTGGTGAAGTATCTACAAATGGCGTATTACAGCAAAATGACGGGTCTGATAAAGAAATTAATCCACCAAGAATTTCAAACCAGGAAATTAGTGGTGAGGAAACCGAGCAGCAGCAAACCGGCGTGCTACCCGTCAATACTACTCGTTCAGTACAGGAACCATTCAGAATAATTCATGACCTTGTTCTTGAAAACCCACTACACGAAGATGATGACGTGATTTTGATGGAAAATGAAGTTCGTGAGTCCTTTCGTGAGTCTCCAGACGCTGTTACCGACAGCGAAGAAGAACCAGAGTTCCTCTCAAGCTCTCAGCATAAAATTGATGCTAGCGTCAGAACTTCGCTTGCACTTGCAAGCTCACAAATCAGTAACCACAACTTCCAGGCCGAAGATCTTACCGCCAGTGTTGGCGACGAATACTATGGCTATAGTAGTGCACATTCTCAAGCATTCACTCAGGATAGAGCAGTTCCTGAATTAGATGATGTAACTGCAGATGAGCCGGAGGAAGTGAATCTGAAGTCCACACCTATGTTTGAAGATGAGCCTGCAATCTTGGCAGTGTCAGAATCGTCGGAATTCACGATACTACAACCCCAAGAGAAGCTTGCTCCAGAAGATAACACTCCGACTTCCCAACCGAAATTGTTCGTCACCCTAAAATTGACGAGTCTGGCAGATGGCGCTCTAGACTCAGAAGTCGAAGTTGAAGATAAGCCTCTCGACATGGAGAATAATGTTGATACAAGCTCGAAGGTCGACACTGCAACCAATTCAACCAAAAGCACTTATCAACTAGAGAAGGAGGATTCCTCAGAAAATAGCACAAACGATGAGCAAATCTTACAGACCCGTACTGATGCAAATGATATTCAGAATCTAGCTGAAAAGGCACCCGGAGTTCATGAGAGTTCATTATCGCCTGATCCACAAGAAACAAAGAAAACAAACACCGACTCGGCAATCCCCATTTCCTCTATCGCAAATACAAAAAGTGCAGTTCGGCCAGGACGCGTGCCTAAAGCAGCCAGTTTGGCTGCAATTTTGGGGAAAACTAATCAGGCACGTCAACGACCACGGGTTGGTCTATCAAAACGCTTCAAGGTGGATCCTTTGCATCGCCTTAAGCCGAAATGATCCAATATGCAAATATTCCCCTCATCTCCTAGTCATAGAAAGCCAGTAAATCTACAAGTCATGTCGAAAGAAAGCTGCAATAGCCACTGAAAAAGAAAAGAGACTGTACAGAAGCATAATTTTGTCGATGTTTGTACAAAGAATGCTTCTCCTAAAGTTGTTTCAGAATCTCACAATCGTATGACCAGCCGTCATCTAGAACTTAAAATTAGGCATGACTGTCAATACTTTAATTCTTAATAACATATCGTGTAATTCCGAAGCCTTAACTTTGAAAGACGAGATGTTCTCTGACACTCGTCAATCAAAGGTCCTGAACAAGGTCTGTAAACTTGAGCACAGCATGTTCCCTAGGGATAGTAAGCATTTGCTCCCACTTTGCGGGTTCTTGGCTCATTTGCAGCCAGGCCCGGGGTTACCCGCACGAGCCGCACTATATAAGTCCCAGCACTTGCTGCTGTTGTTCGCTATGCTAAAACCGGGACACTTGCAATGAGCGCCCATGCCGGACCTAGTCCCTAGTGTGTTGCGTCCTCTCTAGCCCGGAAGATCGACTGAGTACTATGTTCAGTTGGCGGCCTAGACCAGTGGGCTGTTGACTCTACGAGTACTTGTACATTCCGCCCCTTATTTGAAACCAGTAAATTCGTAAGTCATCTCTGTATCATGAAGAAATTTTTGCGACCCAAACTGATCATTTACCCGAATTCCGGTGTTAGTGAATCTGGAGCGGGTGGTTCTCGAGCGCTCGGCGGGACCGGCACGCGTTACAAACCTTTATTGTGCGGGATGCATGCTCTGCGCTCTGGATGCGTCCCGCGGGTGCTGCTACAAAAAAAATGCTGCTATTAATAAAGCCGCCATAGACAAGCAAGGCATAGTAATTACAGAGTGATAGATGCTTCCCTGGTGTTGTGAATACCATGAGTACCTTTTTTGATTCCTGCCAGACAGTCAAAGTCACTGCCGGGCTTCCAAACATATATTTTGCTAGTTATACAAGAAAGAAGTAGATTCGTAAGTCGTTAATGGTGGTGTACGCGGCGCCTGGCATCGAAGCCGACACCTCGAACATCAACCGTTGGTGAAACACTGGTGAAAGCAGTTCAGTTTTTGTTCAAGCAGAATGAAACAGGCCTTGGGGTGGCCTTGACACTTCCCTTCATGGAACATCTTTTGACATAGTCCTTTTTCTCGTCAAATTTGGAGAAGCAGCAACTGGACTTGGGCGCCGTGGTATAGTTGCCTGACCCTGAGGTAGAGGCAGACCCGACGGACGATGTCAGCGAAGTGGACTTCTTCTTCGATAGTATGGACATGGGTAAGTAATTCAAAAATACGGTGGGAAAGCCTCCAGATTATATAACCATAATTGCAATATACAGTTACGAGTACCACAACACGATGATGTAACCAATACCAAAAATCCCTCACCCAATTGTCAGAGTCGTTTCCGCGTACAGTAGTAATACGGGCAAAAGTAAATGTAAGTCTGTGCGTAGCCCGCAGCCTGCAGCTAGGGCCCTGGGTGCGGGATTTTGCGGTCGTGCACGATGGTTTCGGGGGGTTGCTAGTCGAGTATTGCCCTGTTTGGGAACAAATGCCCCCAACAGGTTTTCGGATGACGAGGGGTCGCTCCAAATAAGGAAGTGGCGTTATTGTTAGAGTTCCACTTAGTACCGTCGTCAGGGACCGCCTAAGATATTCTTTGTGGGTTTGAAACCTCGGTGGGCATGTTTAGTTGACGCGAAGCTGCCGAAGCCGTGAATGTGACTAGTGCCAATCCGCTATGCGTGAACCGGGAGAAGCCGCATATAGCGAGAACCGCGAAAACTTTCAGCCTGGTCCGCAGCACATTTTCGGGTGCTGCTTGAAGTTTGACGGCTTCATTTCCCCACGGTTGTCAGCTCACACAAATTCTCCACCTATTTTTGGTTATGGCCGCGGAGATCCTTTGTAGATAAGGGGGTTCCATCTGGATGCTTTGTATCTTCATCTCAGCCAGCCAACGTCCTTATTCCGTTACTTCTTTTGGCTACAATTATGTTTGCTGCTCCTGCGGTGGATTGTGCCAAAAATCTTTTCGGCATCGAATGCATCTCCAATAACATGTGCGAGATTGTTTTTGGCTTTCACTTTGCGTCAGGGGAAGATTGTTACGATTGTTGCAAACCTGGGCCAACTTTTGACGTCATGTCTATCGAGAAAGTTTCCTAGATGGATCATCCGGCATCTTTGGTTGTGACCTCAAGAGCTGTGTTAGGAAGTAAAAGCAGCTGGTGGCGCCACTGTTCTTGCCTTAAGTTTAAAGCATCGTCAATAAACGATGACGGGATCACGTGTATGGGGCAAGGAACATCGCTACAACACCTTTCCTGTTCAGTCGGGCCCATCACGAGGCTTTCACAAAAAACACTACACAATACGAGAGCTGAAACTGGCGCTGTCAGTATCGGGGCACAGGCAAAAGAAACGGTGTGGAGAAGTACCGTGCTGATGTAATCAGGCTGTATTTTGTGATTATGTCAGAAGTGGGCTTTGATGATGTAAGCGTCTGAACCAGCTTCATGATGTTTACACGTTCGGATGAAGTAGTGCATGTTCTGTCTATTGCTGTTTCAGTAAACTAGACTGCTATATTGTAAAACATCGTTTGGTCGCTGTTAATGACGCAATGAAGCGTTAACTTGACATGAAATGTTTCCTGGTAAATTAATCAACATTGTCATACCTGGTTAGTATTTCCTGTTGAATTAAATCAATATCGTCATACTGGTCAGTGTTCCCTGACTTACTTAACATTGTAAGTGTTCCCTGTCATATTGTGACGTATCTCATTTTATTCATCAGATTTGCTCTATGTAGTTTATGCTAGGATATTATCGAACTCGTCCATATTTTCAAGCTCGTCTTGTTGTGCAACTCTCTTTAAAACCTCCTTTTTGGACGATTCCTGAATGACTCCGTCCAACAACAATTCGTCCAAAATGTGATAGGCTTTCTCAAAGCCAAAAATGATATCTAATTCACAAACATTACCGTACATTTTATCCATTTGTTCCACAAAACGGTGGATCAACTCCAATGCTATCAACTCGTTGTCGCCACTTTCTATGCCCACGATAAAGAAAAGAGAGGCGTATCGTCTGTAGACAACCTTTATTTCCTTATATTCTAGCACGTTACACATCTTGGCTCTTCTGGCGAGAATAAGAGTGGTCAATTCTCGAGTTCTCTTACTCTTTTCTTTCTGGGATAACGCCTGGTACCATTTTGATAACCGCACTTTTCCTTGTCTTGATAAAAGGAATAGAAACTGAACCGCCATTGTGGATGGTATGGATTGGGGTTTGTGATGCAAGTGGGTGGGGGTTGTTGGTGGATAAAGATGGATCAGAAGTACCGCTTGGAGTTGTTGATACGTTGATAGTGCGCGCGACACGACACGGTGAATGATCTCGTGACAGGGCCAAAACAGAGAGAGGTGAAGGAATCTATGAAAGGGGAGCTTGCTTAAGAAAATGAAGAGAGAGAAAAGGAGTTCGAGAAAAGCCATACAAGATGATTTCTTACTTTGATACGGTATATTTCAAAAAATCATAGACGTTGGTATGAATCATCCTTTAAGTAGTGCGCGTTTTGGTTGTATTCCTAGACGTTAAGTATGGGCACATGTATTGGTCCTGTCAGATCGAGGTTTTATGAACAGTCAAACAAGAATAGAAATGCAAGAATGGCTTTTGAGCTAGTGAAAAGATTTTATATTTATATTTTATATATTCAATATTTATATTTGGCCCGTATTGAATCAGAGAAGTACTCGGCCACGGTCTTGTAGCGACAAATCTATTATTGATCCATATTGCTTAATCTTTTTGAACTCGGAATATTCCAAATGAAGGAATTCCGAATATTATGTGTTTCCACTAGATCTCTACGCTTCTTAGTATAAATAATTGAGTTATGGCTTTTACTTTTTACAGTTCTTAATATCGTTAGACGTCTATTGGTATATCATTCTTTCTCCAAGGTATGTGCAGTCGACTCGAGGAATGAAATGTGACGGTTGAGCTCCTCGCAAATCTCCTTTCTATTCACGTCTCTATAAAGGTCAAGTTCGATTTTCATCTCACACAAGAGTTCACGCAGATGTTTCCATTGATCAAGCTCGAAGTCACTACCAGTACGGACACCCATACCGGTACCGTAAAGACGGAACCTCTCATTTTTGTCGTTAAAGATTCTACGACTTTTGAAAAGGTCCCATGCATCAAGTTTTGGCCAGTTGGCATGCACGAATAAGATCCCAGGGCCCTTGGCAAGAAGCTTGTTCTTGGCCTTGAGTTTTTCGACTTGAGCAGGGGTTTTGCCATCAAGTTGAGATCTGATCTTTGCATATTCAAAGTCTTCCACTGGATCGTACTGTCCCATTCCGGTACCTTCGAATTCCTTCTTGGTGTTGAAGTAACCAAATGCGTTCAAAAATTTGGCCACTTGGTAGTACTTATTATTGGTGGCCACAGTAGCTGCCAAGAATGTCTCTTTGTCACCTTCTCCATCTGAACCTTGAGAAAACAAGGGGTAGTAGTGCGATGGACCGTGTAAATTGTAGTATAATGCAAGCAAGAGAGCCTTGGTGTGTGTCTTCTTGGATATCATCAATTGGCCGGATTCTGAGGTAGGATCAGGAACACTTCCCACTCTTTGATGCAATGGTATGGTGTCCAAGAGTTTAGGATTGGCCTTAACGGTTTGAGCTTTGTAGATACCAGCCACCTCATCGTATAAAGGCAACAATTCTTTCTCGCTGACTTTGAGTCCCGCAATCTTATAGAAATCAGGAGAAGTGGCTCTCTTCCAGAAATCGGGCCATACAACAAATCCATTTGTGGTGAATGGTTCTTGTTTGAGTAAATGGTCTGGTGCATGCACAGGAATATTGTCACTATCCAATAACAAAATGTTCTCAAAACTCAGCAATAAAAGGGCAAGTGCTTTGTACTGGTAACCTTCAAATTTGAATTTCGTTTGAGACTTATCACTTTCTAAGAAGAATCCCTTGTCAACATCCTTGGGGTCGTGCAACTCGTATGGCATGTAAATACATTTAGCGTTGAAAGATGGGAACACTTTATCACATAATTCAGCCTCGTACTCATCCGAAGTTGGGATAAGAATTTCAATAGGCAATGTAGATCCCAATGATCTAAGTTGCTTAATGGAAAGCAATGTCAACCAATTGAATTTTCCACCACCAACATAAACGATACCGTCTCCTGAATATAAGCCTTTAGGAGCTTTGTCGGGTAAATTGTCAAGAGCGTATTTATGGGCTTGTGTCATCGAGTCCAACTCAGCGGGTTTGACTTGAATAAATTTGCCTAAGTAATTTTCACTGAAAACCAAGTTTTCAGGATCACCCAACTCGTATCTGGCATGATAGATTCTTTCTTCGCCGTAATACTCTCTCAATTCTGGTGTTGTTGGTCTTCCATCGTGCAAAACGGTGAATACATCTTGGAAGAACTTGTATCCTAATTTCTTTCTCTTCAATTCTTTAGCTGAGTCTTTAATGATCGGATGGGGCTTAGGTGGAGGCTTTGGTTTTTTAGCTTGTGGATCTGCAGGAGGCTCAACATCGGCCATGTCGTTTTCAGTCGCTGTGGTTGAATCAGAGGGGTATGATGGAGGAATGGCTTCCAACCCGATTCCCAAATTATCAGTTTCTGGTTTGTTATCCTTATGAGAGTGACCCTTAGGCTGGGCCTTTATGTTGGTTTCGGACTCCTTAGGGTTTTGGGAGTCTTCGAGCGAAGCGGCAGCATCCGTTTTGACGAATGGAATCGTTTTCTTCTTTGAAAATAATGAAAATTTGCTGAATAATTCAGCCAAGGGCGCCAAAAATGATGATTCTTCGCCCGGGTTACGGATGACCGAGCTTTCCACTGACGAATCGTCGGTTTGAAGCAAGATCAAGTTCTGGAACACAATGAAGTAGAATAACACCACCAAGATGATTGCGGAGTATACGAGAGACGATTTCTGTCGGCGTCTGAAGAACAAGCGCGATTTTATCACTAGGTTTTGTAACGGATTATGCATTCTGGTAATGAAATTTGGCAGGTGGAATGGCGATGAAATGTATAGGATCAATGAAGGTGATCAAGTCGTGAATAGCAGCTAGTTTGAAGGAAGATGCGGGGCTTCTGAAGGGATATAAAATTTATTGGCTGATCAGAATCTGAAAGCTTTAGACGGACAGATCGGATGATTTGGCTGAAAGGCCAGCGGCAACGGTAAGTGAAAAGTGGTCGTAAGGATGCCTTGGAATGGCTCGTCAAAGTGCGAAGTATCGCTAGCAGACAATTGGTGAAGTAGCGAAGATAGGATCGAACTAAAGCATCAATGTGCCAGCGGTAAGTAGAGAAGACAATAGATCGACAATTTGGAGCGCTGCCAGACGGGCAAAACGCCAGATTCAAAGTCACGTGCGCCCAATTTGCGCGACGATCACCAATGGGGTTGATTTTACGACGCATATGCACAAAATAACGCGTCTGGGCGGAAAATGTATAAATAGCCTACTCGGAATTAAATTAGTATCTGATTTATCGTCTGGCGCATATCGTGCATACGGGCTACGGCACTTTAGCTCGCTATAAGGTGATCATTTCGTGTTCGCGAAAGGTTGCATCACATCTAAAAAATGAGGCGTACAGCTCAAAAATGAATTGGTGAAATCCTCATCGGGGTTACACACACATTTTTGATCCACATAAAAAGCGGGGCTCTGTGGACATTGCGTATATGGTGGGTGGAAATAGCCCACATCTCCAAACCATTGGATATCTTGGCTCTTTGCAAACAAAGCAAGTGCCATCGTATGAACCGGTGCGTCACCCCAGCGCTCATAGAAGAAGCCGCCGGCGCGGTCCAAATACTCGAAAAAATGTTGGTATTCCGGGGTATGGAAAAATGTCAAATCAGCAATTTCGAAATTGGACCAAAAATGACAGAGATTGTAGGACTCCCATGCGTCATCATTTTGCACTAAATCGAGTAACTCCGCGGGGGGTGAGAACTCCCGCATGTATGATTTGACAGTTTGCCATAGCGTGGGGATCGTGTCCAGATACTCGAAAAGACTAATGACAAAGCCGTAAAGTTTCTTCCCTTTCTCCATAACCGCAAATAAGTCTTCTTCGATATCGCAGTAGTACTTGACGCCAGGCTCAAAGCGCCAGTAGTACTGGTACTGGGCCACCAAGGGGTGACGGTAGAAAAACCCCGAATAAAACCGACACATGTGTCTATAACTCTCGGATGCACCATACGGAAAATGCTTGGAATGTTCACGCGCCTGGTACGCCTTCTGCTGATCGATCTCCTTGGGGTACAGCCAGTGGTCCACGGGGATGATTCCGAAGTTGAAGGTCCCCAGAGGAATGTACGAGGCTACCAAATATATGAGCTCAGGATCAAATGGGACATCGTTCAAAAATGTGTAATCGTAGTGGTACCTGTTGTTGAAGCGATCTTCGAGATTATGGATAGTTTCCAAGAGACTGAAGAGATCGGAGTTGCGGCAAAGTGCCAAAAAGGTGGCGTTTTGACGCACGTACGTATTGTTCGGATGCAATTTGTTGATGATGATGGAGTTTGTGCTGGGTGCATTTTTGACGAACCGCTTAAAACTTGCACTGTTATCTAGGTCAAAGTCCCATACGAATGTGCTGGTATTGGCAATATTGTTGGTGGTTTTGACGACCACGGGAAGCTCTGGAGCCTCCGATGCATCTGAGTCGTCAACGGTGACGTTCAGAACGCTAACTTTACCCGACGGAAAGTGCCACGCACTTACTATGCAAATATGTACAAGAATATAAAGGTGAAAGAAATACTTGAAATGGAACATGCTGGAAACGCTGGTTAAATGCAATATGAAGATCGATTCAAATGATGTGATTCGTCGTTGTCAAATGGAGCTAACACATTCTTTGCAGCTGGTTCAAGCTTGAAGCGAGTGTGACATAAATGTAGTGAACAGATCGATTCAAGATTAGAAATTGAGATCCGATGCAATTAGACGTGCATCGCACGTCCGTCCGCACTAGGACAACATTGTACCAACATAGGTGCGTCGCACACTGAGATGATCTCGGAAAGGTTCACGTCAAGAAATACGATTCCCCGGCATATCCGCTATTGTACTTCTCCAAGTGCCGATGGAGTTTCACCCGAACCAATTATTTGCTGAGCCGAACAATCGAGCTGCATCAACAAGTTGGATCCACCTCATGGACAATCCCTGCACCTGACTTAAATACGACAGGATCGCTTGCACTGGAGGCACGTGGAGAAACACCCCACGAGCTGACCAGGTCAAAACAATCCCCGGTGTACCTGAGTGAGCCCACTCCGTCAAACGTGTACATTGCGTCTTCTAGATGTATTCTCCGCATTTCCAGATCCGTCTGTGCGTCAAGGGTGTTACTAAACTACTGTCCGTTGAATGTGCTCGCACTGCCTGCATGGAGCTCCCACGTTTAAACGATTGATTCCTCGACAATACTCCGATAAGCACCACATGGGCGATGAGCCTCTTGTTGCGTGATGGTAGTCGCGAGAACTGGAAATCTTCTTAGGTAGAGTGCACGTTCCTTGTGAGAGATTATTTTGGGCCCCATCGCTCGCCATATCCTACACGTTCTCCCATGACCGTCATCGCAGCCGCACTTGTGTGTAGCTCACGCCCACGCCACCTACTGCGTGATGTAGAAAGCACACCCCCAGTTGTGATTGTAGATGTAAAGCAAGTTCTTTCCAGCTAGTAAAGATATATTATTATTTGTCCTACCCCTGGCCTTATCTCCTGTTCGCGGCCACAGCAAATTCGCTTTCTTGCAAATCGCCCTATCTCGCAGCATCAGCCCCATCATCAAAACATTTGTCTCCGAAGTGTTATTTTTTTTTCAGAATTGCTTACCACTCTTTAGCTGCCCACGGTTGACCTTTAACGAATATGGATTCCGGGGCACCTCAAGCACCCCCTGAACCCATAACGCTGCAGGCAGTGTCCCTGGCTGTAGCAGACCTTTCCGATCTGCAAACAGCTACACATCCAGCACCTGCCGCTGAGCACACATCCTCAGACACTTCCCATCCTCATAATCGTCATCAAGATCAAACGTCCTTTGACCCCAAAGAACTTCCCAGCATGCCTCCCTCGGCACCTCTCTCTGCATCTCATCTCCCTGATAAGGAAACTGTCGTTCCCTCCATACACAATCTGACCAATCTGACCAGTCTGAAACATCCCACCTCCACAAGAAAAGAGTCTGTTTCCAACGCACCCTCCACCAGAAAGGAGTCTATTTCCGCCTCCTCCACCAGAAAGGAGTCCATCTCCTCCCATTCATCCACAGACATTTCCATGGCCAACGTGATCACGGGTCGGAAAGCCGCCCGCTCGTTACGACTCTTCCGGGGCGCCCTGGCATCCAAAGACGACCAGGAACAAGATGATCCAGAGAATGAGCCTACCGCCACCGCCGAATGGGAAACCCCCAGCAACGTCGAGTCCCCCGTGGAGCCTATTTTCGAAGAGCGCCCAAAGCCCGTCGTCCGCACCAAGTCCATCTCGCTCGAACCAGTCTCTTCTGCAACCTACTTCCCCCACACACCCGCAGACACCGAGCCTTTACAAACCACAGCATCTATCACCAGCGAACTGCCCTCGCCGCAAACGCAGCACCTCACCGCCAAAGTGGAGTTCGAGCATCATAGCAATGGCGGCATCACCAAGATCAATGGCCACGCCTTGGACGAGGTCGATCCTTTACGGATCTCGCAGTATATCAAATCAAGAACGCTGTCTCCCGCACCAGAAGCAACCAAGGAAATTGTGGAAGACTCAACAGCGCCGCCTGTGCGAGCGATCTCCAACACTTCCGAAAGTTTCCCTCTCGCCGTGGAGTTACGTCCTTTCAAAAATAAGGTCGGGGGCCACACTGCCATTTTCAGTTTTTCCAAGCGGGCAGTATGCAAAGCATTGATGAACAGAGAGAACTTGTTCTACGAAGCCGTGGAATTACGCCATCCTAACCTTCTCAAATTCATGCCCAAATATATTGGAGTCTTGAACGTCAGGTATTCCAGTATCATTGCAGAGCATTCCAAAGAAACAGAGCAAACAATGACAGCATCTCACTCAGAAGAAGACTATCCTCCAGAAGTTGTTTTGGACGACAACAAGCATATAATCCCAGACTCTTTGTGGAAACAGTACTCGGAGTCACTTCCCTCTCCAGGTAATGAAGTCTCTTATTTGCGCAGTCGCCAGAATAGTTATCATGCCGAAGGCGGCGACTCCGAAACTGGCGCTTCCCACGAACCATCCACCGAAGTTTCTCATTCCCTTTCTTCCTCCATCAACTCCCATCTTCCCTCGACCCGCGCCCCCAATATCGGATCCACTTTGGTCAACACTGACTTACAGGTGCAAATTCTCCAGGAAGTGTTCCAACCCTCCCTCAAACTCCACAGCCCAGCTTCACACCAAGATGACATTTTTGCCATGGATGAAGATGCCCCTAACAAAGAGGACGTGGAAGATGTACTTACACCACCATCACCAACAAACTCGAGATTTTCCATTTCTCGCAAGCATACCCGTTTTGAGAGGTTCATTCTCCTCGAGGATTTGACTTCTAATATGACCAGACCTTGTGTCTTGGATTTGAAGATGGGTACCAGGCAGTACGGCATTGAAGCATCAGCATCGAAACAAAAATCCCAGCGCAGAAAATGTTTAGCAACCACTTCCAGAAAGCTTGGGGTTCGTATTTGTGGGTTACAAATATTCAAAAAAGGCTCTGAAGAAAACGAATACGCTCCTTTAGTCAAGGATAAGTACTATGGAAGAAGAGTGAAGATTGGTAAAGAGTTCTGTAAAATCTTGGCCAAGTTCCTTTACGATGGCCACAGCAATTATTCTATCTTGGTCAAACTCCCACTGCTTATTGATCAACTAAGCGAGTTGTATAACGCCTTCAGTGGCTTGGTGGGTTACAGAATGTATGGGCTGTCCATTTTGTTGATGTACGATGGTGCGGTCACTGGAGGACGAATCAAGGTCAAGATCATTGATTTCGCCCAATCGGTGATTACACCTCTGGCAGACGAAATAATTGAAGCCAGCGCAGACGTCACAGTTCCACCTGCACATCCAGAACTTCCAGATAATGGATACCTCCGGGGGCTCCAATCATTAGTCCGTTACTTCAAAATCATCTTCCGGATTATTAGTGGGGTGGACTACTTGAACGCCAAACAGGCAATGGAGGAAGCTGAAAAGCACCGTGAGAAATACTCAAAGATGAACATTTGGTTGGACAAATATGCCGAGGTTGATGAGGAACCTGAACTCGATGCCGATCCCTTTGATATTGGGTACCCCGAATATTCATTAGAAGAAGACGATTGCATCTCTGAATAAATTTTACTTTTGTACAATATTGATTTAATACAAGCTTTAATAATACAAGTAGAAACGAATTGTGTTAGCATCAAGCAATGATAGATTTATCGCGATGCTTGTTTGAGAATAGCACTAAAACTTTATGTGAATGGTAAGCAAAGTAACACCAAAATTAAAAGTGAATGGTTTCATGAAATATAGCACTGAAAGTTTATACATTATGTAAAATATTACTTACTTTTTCTCACTTTTGTCTAAAAATTTCGACAACAATCTTTTACGAGACAAACCCCATACTCTAGCTTGTGAACGATTCTTACCACTATTCAGGGCAACATTATCACCAAGTAATCAAAGATCGAGACTTCGATTTCTGTTTTGAACTGCGCACTCGCCAGAATTACAATTGCTTGAGCACTGAAAATCACCCATAGTGAGCCCTTTATACTACATCAGAATCCTAAATAGCGCTCCTCTGATCATTCCCAATTCCTTCCCCATCACTATCCAATATACCCAGATCATTCTCGAGCGGATCAGGAAACGGATCTGAGCATTTCCCAGGGCCCTCCGCTCGAGGACGTCACATGACGTCATGGCTGTCAAAGCGAAGTTTGCTACCCGGGGCCCTATTGCTGGGCCAGATCAATCTACACTGCCGCAAAAATAGACCCTGGGACGGTGGCTTGGTCCTAGTCATCATTTGCTTCGAACTGTCTTCCTAAAAATAGGCACATGTTTGAGTTATGAGAAGAAACACCATGCGATTTCAACGGGCGGTCTCGGTAAGTGATAGACCAATCGTAGTGTTTCGTCACTGCAGGTCGCGATCCTGGATTCCCGGGAGAAGCGCCGGGCGGTTCTGTCCATCCCCGTCTCCACCGTTGACGGGGCGGGGCAATAAAATCCATGTTGAGGGTACCTTGATCCTGCAGCGAACGCGCCACAAAGTTGGTGACACAATAGAGCAGGACCTCGAGGTATATCCGCTTCCCGACAAAGATAAAGTAGCAATGTCTCGGAGTAAGATAGAAAGCGAGCTAGCGATTGGATATTCTACGAGCGGCTACTTCTGTTGCCATTTTCCGGTGCGAATCCGATGAGTTGCTAGATTCTGGTCCCACACATTGCGCTTCGCAAAGACGTCACGGGACGCGGAACGTTATCACAAAATTAGTGCTTTAATAATATGCTATTTTATTGTCAGAAGAAGTGTCTCGAACTGAAAGGGCTGAACTGGGGTTTATCTTCTGCTAGGAAAGTGCAAATATGATTACTGTGTAGCAATTGGAGCCCAATACCTTTTATGAAACTGCTCTGAAACTGACTCTGTCTCTCAACCATTAAGCCTCATCGCTAGCGTTTCGCCAGTGCCAATTTCTGGTGCCCCCGCGCCGTTGCTCCGCACTGCGCACTGCGCACTGCGCGAACACGTAATCGAGCAACGCAACCGCCTTGCCGAACATGTCTCCGCACTATTTAGTTTCAAAGGTGCCCAGAAAAGCGCCCCATTGCACTACTTGCATCACTTTTTCAACTAATTCCTACTACAACTCGTTAGGATGCCTCGTCGTAACAGTAACGCTCCCTCCATCCCGGTGGTGGCCACCATCGATATTGGTACCACCTCGGCGAGAGCCATTTTGTTTTCACAGGAAGGTGTAGAAATCGCCAAGCACCAAATTGAATATTCCACCACCGCTTCCGAAACGCCCGCCGAATCCCAGAACACCGATCAATTCAGAAGAAGGCTGTCGCTTTTACGTCATAACGAACCCATTTTCACCGCAGAAGGTATCGCCATCTCCATCACTGATGACGTCGAAATTGAAAACAATTCGGCCTCTGCTGGTCCCACCCTCAGATTCCCGCAACCAGGTTGGGTGGAATGTATGCCTGTTCACATTTTGGCAAACGCAGTACAATGTTTGACTGCCTGTTTGATCACTTTGCGTAAAATCAACCAAAACCCGGCTTTGAAAATCAAGTACAAGGTTAAGGCGATCGGGATCGCCAATATGCGTGAAACCACCATTGTGTGGTCTCGTAAGACAGGAAAGCCTTTGAGTAACGGTATCACCTGGACCGATACCAGAACCTCCGAAATCGTGCAACATTTGGAAAAAATGATCGACGAAGACCGTAAAGAAGAATTGAAACAAAAGACAGGATTGCCATTGTCCACCTACTTTTCCGCAGCCAAATTGCGTTGGCTTCTCGATAACGACGACGTCATCCGTGAAGAGTACGAAAAGGGTGACGGCAACCTTATGTTCGGTACCGTGGATACTTGGTTGATCTACCATTTGACCAAGGAAAAGAACTTCGTCTCCGACGTCACGAACGCGCTGAGAACCTACTTCATGGACCTTGAAAGCAAGGACTACGATGACGATTTGTTGGATTTCTGGGGCATTGACCCTACCAGAATCCGTTTGCCCAAGATTGTCTCATCCAGTGAGTTCTACGGTCTGTTTGCCGCCCCTAACTTGTCCAATTTGGGCTTCCACAATAGAATCACCCAGGAGGCGTATGATATTCTTAAAGCCATCACCGGAGTGCCCATCTGTGGATGTCTCGGTGACCAGCTGGCCTCGCTTGTGGGCCAATTGGCGGTGAAACCGGGCTCCGCTAAGTGTACTTATGGTACTGGTTGTTTCTTATTGTACAACACTGGTACGCGTAAATTGATTTCGGAGCACGGAACGCTTACGACGCTCGGCTACTGGTTCCCCACGCTAGAAGGCGAAGATGGCCAACCGCATTATGCTCTCGAAGGTTCGATCGCAGTGGCAGGTTCCATTATTCAGTGGTTACGTGATAACTTGAAGTTGATCGAAAACGCCAAGGACATCGGTCCTTTGGCATCGCAAGTGCCCAACTCCGGAGGTGTGGTCTTCATTCCCGCCTTCTCGGGTTTATATGCTCCTTACTGGGACGGTGGTGCCCGTGGTACCATCTTTGGTATGACGCAATACACCTCCTCCAGTCACATTGCGCGTGCGGCTTTGGAAGGTGTGTGTTTCCAAGTGCGGGCTATTTTGAGAGCCATGGCCCTGGATGCCGGTGCCTCTGAAGACTTCTTGGAAGAAGCATTGACCAACCAAAACGAAAAGAAACCATTGTCTTCCTTGGCGGTCGATGGTGGTATGTCCAAGGCCGATGAGGTCTTACAAATCCAAGCCGACATTTTGGGCCCATGTGTCACCGTGCAGCGCGCGTTGATTTCTGAATGTACGGCTTTGGGTGCGGCTATTGCTGCCGGTTTGTCATTCAAGGACCCTGAAGAGAGAATCTGGAAGGATTTCGACGATGTGATAGCAAAGGTTCGTGACACCAAGGATGCCAACGATGACAACACTTTCAACGCCGAGTTGCCCGACAAGGATAGACGGGCGCTTTGGAAGCGTTGGGAAGGTGCAGTTGAGCGTGCTCGCGGATGGTTAGACGAAGATCAATAGAATATAGACAACTAAAATGCTAATAAATGAGGAACGCATCGAATAAGAATGTAGAAGTGGAAGTGGAAATGAAGGGAAATGTGAGAATCGTTTGAGATGAAAGTAGACTTGAAGTGTGTGATACTTGAACGAGTCGCAATGGGTGCAAAATGTTAAGTTTAATAGTAAACACGGAATCACATGGCCTTACTTGACTGGGATATCTTCCCAGATCATCTACTGCTACGTAATTGGGTATAATCGTAATATTTACTGTTCAAGAGCCTAAACCTGGATTTCATGAAAACTGAGCTATCACTGTAGTTTAAGCTATCATACTTACCCATACTTCCCGGTCTTTCCGATTAATCGAGATCATTTTACGTACGCTAGCTCATTCAAAGCCAAATACAAGCTTTTAGTCGACATATCTTTCAAGTCTGTAGAAAAAATTTTAATCCTGATTCGGGAATTAATCGAATATGTATCCGCCCGAGCCGAAATGTTAGTTAGATAATTATAACCTAAATTTTCTGATCCAAAGAGTAATTAAATAATCTTTTCAATGGTTTTTACAAACCCCCGGAATGATGGGAGCTGTCCAAATGATAATTTCTTTCTATTCTAATGATACATGCTAAAAATTGTGGCACTGTTGCCTTAATATAGATCGTAAGAATCTTGAAGCCCTAAAATATCTTCAAGAACTCTATCGTCCTAACCGGTGAGATCTCCAAATCCCCGTCGTCCTAATATCCCCAAACCCTGTCGTCCTTGAGGAGGGGTATACTTAATAGCTATAAATAATGTTTAGCCAGTTTTGAGGTAAATTTAATAGTTTTAAATGTTGAGTGTGTGTTTTGAGAATTTCTGTTGGGCATTTTAATTGGTATCGTCTCTATTGGTGCCTCTCTCTAATCATAACTCACTCAACAATGATCCTGTTCAGTAGTCCTCTTTCACGCTCGACTATTATCCAGTTCAGTTTCACTTTCGTACTCATCGATATCCAAATAATCGCCGTCAAATACCACTTCCTGCAGCGTCTCCTCTATCGACAAGTTGTCGATATTGAACGAAGAGTCCACTGCCATTGGTTTGGCAATTTTATCCATCTTTTTGGGTGATAAAGTGGTGATGACGTCGTTGAAGAATCTGCTTGTCTTGTGTGCTAGGTCGTCAAAGGTCTCACCAGCTTCCCGGTGGGTGAACATTGTAGAAGCCTTCTTCTTCATCATGTCGAAATCATCATGAATGGCAAACATATTGGAAGCTTTCTTGGTAAGGTTTTTGATAGTGTAGTCGTCATTTGGAGCACTAGGTTCGAACATGCTGGAAGCTTTGGAGCGAAGAGAGTAAAGCAAATCCACTCCAGGAATTCCACCAGCGGGAACTTCTTTTTCTCCACTCAAGACTCTCAATTCTCTCGTGGTTTCGAGATGTGCTTGTCTGAATACGTCTTGTTTATTTGACTCTTGAAGCGCCGAAAATTTGGCTTCTCTTTTAGAATTCTCTATGCTGGTGGCAATCTCTTCTAGCTCGAACTTGAGCCTCTTGATATGTTCTTCATGTTCCTTGATTTGGCGTTGTTTGTGGACATACTTGTCAACTAACTGTTGGTGGGTTGGTTTAGACACCAAGAATGGGTCTGAAAGGGCGGGAATTGCTCCAATCGAGCCCTTTGCTGTGTTTTTCTTGACTGGTACCACCATTGGTACGCTTTTCTGGGCAGGTATATGGGTGACTCCAGCGTCGAATTGTGACATCTGTGCTTTCCTCAAGTACTCATCTGTACGAGCCTTGACACTTCTGGAGCCTCCGTTGGCCATATCGTTCCTTAAGGGTCTCAAAGGCGACACATTGGATCCACTCACAATAGATGCTCTCAGGATTGCTTTCTTCAAAGGAGAAGGCGTCATTGGCACAACATTTTCCTTATCAATAGACACTTGCATTCTGGTGAAAGGAAAGAAACGGATCGAGACTAGGTATCTAAACTGGAAGACGAGGATGTATAAGGCGAGATCGGAGTTGTAGATTCAAGGGTGTGGATTGCTGAGGGATGAGATAGGATGTGGTCGGGATGATGGTGGGGAATCTTTTGCATCCAGTTGAATTTCCAGATTCGGCATGGTATAAACAGTGCGCCTCACATTGTGCGGCGTTGTTCAATTAGGATCTTTTCGGAAAAAAAGTTGAAAGTCTTGATCCGAAGGTATGAGTTATGTGAGTAGCATTGGAAGGAGTTCAAACTGTAGCCAAAGACACCGTGAGCAGCATCCATGATTCGGAACATTATCCGGGACATCCCACTCCTCCCGTTCGCCGATCATACACTGTCTCGGCATCTGATCTTATCGCTTCGCTTTCACAGGCGCGCGTGCGCGACCCAATACAGACCATCACGTGTACCCTGTGCATCAACAAACAATCGCCACTTTTGCTTTTAAACTACGGATTCTTCCATTACCATTCCAATAGCAATTACCATGGCTTCCAACTCCCTTTTCGGCACTATCAAGCTCTTCTTCACCTCTTTTCTCGTGTTGTACGTCACCTACTTGGTCTCGTACAAGTGCGTGCAATTGAAGGAAACTCCACTCGAACACGGCGCTAACGTCGTCTTCCACCCATTGACTCACACCCACAACCAGGCTTGCGATGCCTTGAACTCCGGTTCCGAATACTTGAAACCATACTGGACCAAGGTGCAAGACCTTTACCATCAACACGTTCACAGCCACCCATTGGTCGAACAATACAAGGTGGAAGAAAAGTTTGGTGTTGCTCACTCTCACTACAACACCTACTTGAGTCCATACGTGCAACAACTCTACCACTACATTGAGCTTCTCGAGCTTCAATTGTACGAGTACATTCTTGCCGCCTGGACCGAGGGCAAGAAGTTGTATGCTCAATACACCAAGTAAAGATGAAAGTCTCGAGACGAGATCAAACAACAGGGTTATTTTATTATTTGGAAACTTTTTACTAGGAGTTTCGGGTGTCAGAAGCACCTGATTACTGCCTATAATGTTCCACCAGTGTATGTATACCAATAAATATAAACTTTCATATGATTCTCTAAGCTGTAAACGATCTTCCCCAGAAGGGTAGTTTCAGATCAAATTGGAAATGGAGCCTTGTTTCAGGTTGAATTGTGGCGCCTTGTGAGGGTAGTTTGAGGTTTTTAAAAGAACGATTTTTACATTTGAAATTTATTAGCCTATTTAAAATTATACGCCTTCATCAATTATTCTATTTCAACAGCACTTTATAGTAGCCGCATCCCTGCTGTCGCCGTGCAAGGTTGCATGTAGCCGGACTGCGCGCAGTCTTCTGATTTCTCGCTAATCGAGAGCGTATTTGAAAATAGTGATAGTGACATTCCTAAAATTCCTCGTTTCATTTTGCGCTGGATGTGGAATATTCATGTAACCCATCGAATCGTGTTTACCAGCTCTTAGGATTTGTACCAATAATCCCAGTAGTCTTTCACCGCAGTTGTCGTTCAATCTAAACTTAATTCCGGTACCTGCGTCAGCTGCGAAGGCTATAGCCTCGCGATACAGCACAACTCGTATCTTTCGAAGTTAGTTGAAAGTAACTAATGGGCCTGATGTAATGGCAGACGATAGCAAAACTTGTAATGCAGTTGATAACATGTTTTCTTGCAGAGAAACTGTTTGGTGGCCGGTTTAGCAACTTTTGCAGTCGCTATTGCACCTGTGTATGGCATTTGCTTCAATATAGGCGCATGAGTAGTTCTGTATCATTCTCATATCTGTGTTACGGCGTGGGCGTTGATACTGGTGGGTGATAATTTCCTCTTTCGCTTGATTGAAATGAGTACTTCGACTGAATAATTTTTGTAGCTTTTGCCAGATTTGTCAAAAAACTAGCTAAAAAAAAGCTACGATAACCGTTTCATCAAATTTCCTGAATGGCTGCGAAATATTGCAAAAACGAAAAAGTCTCTTTCATATACAATCTGAAGCGGTTCAGGTGAATCCCAACTGTTCCTAACGTTGATAAACCAGTGAAGTAACTTAATTGAAGTAATTTGGTAATCTATGAGTTGGTACGGTTGTGTGAGAAAAATTTTCGATTTATGAGTAAATCATCATTAAAAAAGGGCTATACCTTGATTGCTTCACTTACTGATATCTACATTGGACCAGTTGACAACGCAACTGGAAGCAATTATGGAGCATTTCTGCTTTACTACAATCATTCCTTAACGAGAACAACCAGAAAGCCTATCGACCCAATTCACTCTGGATATCCCAGATCCACAAGGGAACCCCTGAGAATATCCATTGAATACCCTGGAAAATATCCTGCACTATAAATCCAATCCTTTTTTTGCTTGTCTTCTTTAACAATTTTCTGATAGTGCTCTGTGATCTGTCGCTATCTATGCGTTGCGCCCTTGATAGTGGTACGCGCACGACCAGACATAATATAATATCATTTTTCGATATCCCCAATGAACCACCAGCATGTTTGGCGTCTCCTTCTGGCTCCCTTTCAACGCGCTTCTTGCGTATGTTGTCTACACCCTCACTGTGGTGTGTCCGATAAGTGACCCCTCGCCTCTTGCCACCAATGCGTTTTCGCACAATTCTCCGGTCACCTACCACACATGTGTGCTCGGGCACGAGTATGTGAAGCCAGTGTTTTTGACGGTCGTTCTTCCCAATTACAAGCAACATGTGGCGCCTGTATTAGCAGAGATTGACACAAATTTCCATTTGACTGAAGCTGCCCACAAGCTTTCGAAATATGTTTCTGGATTGGATAAGAACCACCATGTGACTACATTCGTCGATGCAAGAATAGCTCAAGCTCAGCACATTATCGACCAGTTGACGGCATGGATCGAGCCTAGAGCCTCTGAATTTACCGCTATTGTTTTTGCCAAATGGAATCTTTATTCTGCAATTATCAAGGCGTATCTTGACCAGTCGATCACACAAGTGTTAATAATTTATCATCAATTGGCTGCCCAAGTTTCTGAAATCACTGGTCCTTTGACCGAAAAGGTATTTGCCACCGAATTGTTCCAGTCAGCTTCATTTTGGTATCATAGACTGATTGAAGCGTTTTTAGCTAAAGCCAACACCCAATTTCTTCAAGAAAAACTGGACTTCATCAAGAACGAATTCCGCAACTTGGTCAAATTCAATGAGTTTGGCCATGGAAAGTCACAGCCCGCTGAAGATATTTCTTCTTTACTCGAAGAACCTTCAGCTTCATACGAAGATGGATATGAAGACTATGATGTCGAGACAATTACCGTGGTTCTCACCTCCACTTTAACCGAAACTGCCACTGCTACAGAGGTTGGGATTAGCGTTGAAGATTACAAAGACTACAATGTGATTAAATTGAACGAAGAGTTGGAGCTTTGGGACAGAAAAGTCGCCAAGACTTTGGAAATGGCCGCTAACAATTTAGAGGTCGAAATGAAGCCAATTGTCGACAGAGCAATCCTCTCAATCAAAGACGATATCAGTTCTGCAATGCAAACTATTCAAGTGGATAATCATAAGAAGTATCAAAAGCTCAATACTATGACGAACGAAATTCACAAGGATTACGAGAGAATTAAGCAAAGCAACGATTCAAAGATTGAATCATACACCAGACAAGAAGTCAGAGATGTTATTGCAGCTGCTTACAAATTGCCAGAAGATTTGGCCCTGCAGATACAAAACGATTACCTCATCAAGACTCACCAATTTGTCATCGACAACTACTTCAGGGTGATTCAAGATACAATTGATATTTTGGAAACTTTCGCCGAAAATACCATTCTGGAATTCTCCAAGCTGTTGACATCTTTATTGGACGAATTGCAGTTCGAAAATGAGGAGATCTCGTGGCAAGCATGGAAACAATTCCATAGAGTCAAGGAACAATTGTTTGAGTTCCGTGACAGTATTATCGATACTGCCAATGAGTATAAGTTGAACAAGGCCAATAATAAGGAATTGCGTACTTTGGGATTGCAAGCATGGAATGATTACTTGAGAAATGTCGAATTCCATATCAATTTCTTGCTCAGGGATAATGATGATTACCTTAAGTTGGCCAGAGCAAAAGCCAACGTGGCTTTCCAGATGAGGGAAGGCTTGGTCAGAGAGATTGAATTGGAGAAAGAGAAATTGAACTCGCAGTCAATTGATGAAACTGAGACCGAGAAAGAGGAACTGAATGACAGCCCAGAACTCGTCGCTGAATCCGAGACCGAGGAACAGACATCAGACGGTGTGAAATCCGGGGAAACTCAATTGAATTCGGAAGAACCAAATGATGAAACTGTTGAGGATTCCGAGAATATTCACGAAGAAAAGGAGCTGGAATCGGGCCCCCCAGAAATTGACAGTCTCAACCACGAGGAGCCCAACGAGTCACAAACCGCAAATGTGGGGGAGAGTGAAAAATTTCCAGAACAATCAAAATCCAACGAGGAGTCCGAGCACGTCAATGAGCCGGAAACAGAAACTATCGAGATTGAAGTGATTGAGGAAATAGTTGAAGTTGAAATCGAAGACGACGAAGATCTCACTCCAGAAGCTGAAGACCACCACGAACAATTATATGAATCATCGTCGAATCCCTTGGAATCAGAAGAGCAAATAAGTGTGGATTCTACCCCGGATGCGACTCATGTGAGTCACCTCACGTCCAATATCGTGCTTGATCCAGTTGAAACGGTGATCGCTGCGGCAGGTAACCACCAGCATTCCGTTAGCAGCGACGATCATAACATTGGCTCAAACGAGGTGCCCGAACACCAGGAAGCCAAGAACACAGCATCCTCATCTGCGGAGACTACTGCTTCCGATGTCTCAGACTTGTCAGATGTCTCTGATTCAGCCGACTCAGATATGGTGGAAGAGGTCGTGGAATTCGTCACAGACTCCGAGTCCGAAGACAACAACAGCCATGCGGACTCATAACGGTTACCGCCGTATGTAACATAATAGGACTATAATTCGAGTGTGTCAGTAATGTAAATTAGACCACAAAGTGTCGCAAATCGCTTGTTGCGATCGGCGAGAGAATGAGCGTGTCAATCTTTTAGCGACCGCCCCACCCTCGCCGATGATGCGCCGACCGTAAACCCGACCGAACGCCCGACGGTCTGCAAAATTACTTTCAGTGGAGATTCACAGTGCCCCTCTCCCAATCGTAAATTCGCTTCGCTCACCACATGGTTGGGATTGGCGGGTGACGAGCTGTTTCAGTGCGTTTCTTACTACAACGTAACTTGATTTTGGTGGGGGTTGTACCAACGATGGCTATACCAATGAAACATGTACCGTTAGTCCGTAGCATGTGACCTGGCTTAGGTTTTAGAAGAGTTGATATGTGGGGCGATTAAGTAACCAGTGGGGAAATATTCGCGGCGCTACTATGTTTCTGCCGAATCTAATTTTGTTATCGCGATAAGCTAAATTAATTTGATAAGTGGGACACGGGAGATGCCGGTTTCAACAGGACCCCTGGATCCAACTGCTTGATGATGGTGGGGGCAGCAGCATGGGGATCTGACAGCACCAGGCACAGCTCGTAGTTTCCGCGGCGAAAACACGGACAATCCCGAACCCCAGACAATCCTGCTCACAGACATGAAATCGTCCAGATCTGGCAAGACAGATCTTCTAATAACTTACGGAGTCAGCAATTTGCATCAATCCCGCTATGACAAAGAATCGCTGATTGATTGGCCGATAGAGGGCCGGCGCGCGCGCTGGGGAAGTGGTAGCATCCGGGCGCAGAACCAAAGAAGCGGCGTGAACTACCTTTCACATTTACGGTCGATTTGCGGTGAAGTCGGTGGGGGCAGTGAGGTGGGATAGGAGGCGAGGATAGTAGAGGTGTAGTGGAGGCATTGATCGTAGTCAATGAGTCATTCGGAACGAGAAGAATTCGCTCAAAGGCAGTCGGAGCCCGAAAAAGTGGGTGCGGATAGATGGCCCGATTGTGTTGCTGGATTAATGAGTATACCTGTTAGGCACTGTTATTATCAACTGTCCTAACCGGACAAAAGTTCAGGACATGCATCTGAAGATTTAGCGGATCCAGTGATGATTACGAGAGGTGTGGACGTCCAGGCCCGAGTTGGGTAGACTTTGCATGAAACCTGCTTTAACGGTGATTGGCCCTGATAACAATTGCGAATGAAACTATTGGGCATAACCTTTCTTAACCGGACACAAAATTTCCCAAAAAGAAAAACCCTCAGCGAAACGCTAAAAAAAGAAACGGAGGTTTGAAGCTTCTTTTGCACTCTCTGTGATCACCCCCGGCATATCAAGAAAAACCTCTCTTGTCTGCATCCTATCAACTTATCGTTACTGCAACATATATATATGTATATATATATCTCTATCTTCCCCTGATTTTTGCTAAGATCAACTCAAGTTCTTTGCATCTTTCTTCAACCCACAACTTGCTATTGCATATCATAGATCATGGTTTCAATTACCGAACAAACTGCTGTGTTAGCCAAATATCTCGACCTTAACCAAAACGGTAAGGTCTTAGCTGAATACGTCTGGATTGACGCTGAAGGTAACACTAGATCGAAGTGTAAGACCTTGAACAAGAAGCCTTCCTCCGTCGATGACTTGCCAGAATGGAACTTCGATGGTTCCTCTACTGGTCAAGCTCCAGGCCACGACTCCGATGTCTACTTGAGACCAGTCGCTTTCTACAGCGATCCTTTCAGAAAGGGTGACAACATTATTGTTTTGACTGAATGTTGGAACAACGATGGTACTCCAAACAAGTTCAACCACAGACACGAATGTGCCAAGTTGATGAAGGCTCACGCCGATGAAGAAGTGTGGTTCGGTTTGGAACAAGAATACACCTTGTTCGACCAATACGACCAACCATACGCTTGGCCACAAGGTGGTTTCCCAGCTCCACAAGGTCCATACTACTGTGGTGTTGGTGCTGGTAAGGTCTACGCCAGAGACGTTATCGAAGCCCACTACAGAGCTTGTCTTCACGCCGGTGTTGAAATCTCCGGTATCAACGCTGAAGTCATGCCATCCCAATGGGAATTCCAAGTCGGTCCATGTGAAGGTATCAAGATGGGTGACGAATTGTGGATCGCCCGTTACTTGTTGCAAAGAGTCGCCGAAGAATTCGGTGTCAAGATCTCCTTCCACCCTAAGCCATTGAAGGGTGACTGGAACGGTGCTGGTTGTCACACCAACGTTTCCACCAAGGCCATGAGAGTCCCAGGTGGTATGAAGGTCATCGAAGCCGCCCTCTCCAAGTTGGCCACCAGACACAAGGAACACTTGTTGTTGTACGGAACTGACAACGACATGAGATTGACCGGTCGTCACGAAACCGCTTCCATGGAAGCTTTCTCCTCTGGTGTCGCCAACAGAGGTGCCTCCGTCAGAATCCCAAGATCCGTTGCCAAGGAAGGATACGGTTACTTCGAAGACAGAAGACCAGCCTCTAACATTGACCCATACTTGGTCACCGGTATCATGGTCGAAACCATCTGTGGTTCTATTCCAGATGCTGACATGTTCAAGGAGTTCGCTAGAGAAACTTCTGACTAGATGTCCTGGCTGGACCCGTTTATAATGTAACTTCTACTTCTTCATCCGCCTTTAGTTTGATTTGCTTAAAAGTTGATTCACCTAGTGTGATGTAATAAATCATCGTTAATGAAAAAAAATTGTAGCTATCGTAAACTTCCTAATTAGCTTGAATGCCATCTATCAGCTTGACTAAATTCTTCTAGCTTGAATCATCGGTCCAAAATTGTTTGCAGCCTGTCGTTAGCAAGTCGACCTGAGTCATTAATACCTACAGGTTCTGACTCAAAACCTCCTCTAAAACCTAACTTAATTTGCTGTTACAATATCAAGGTCTCTACAAATCGTACTGTATGGTGTTTCATGCGAGTATATCGCTCAGGAAATAACAGGAACAATGTTGCGAGATTTAATGCCTTACTCCTAAATCGCTCATGTCGACTCTGACCCTTCGCAAGTCATTCTTTCATATTCCTATCCCAATGGCTTGTCAAGTTATGGCAGGTCTGGGGTTGAACCGCGCTTAACCAGTTTCGGGCCAAAACGGGCATATGATTGCGACCTTCGCCCACACTTCCCTTTACCTGCACAAATGTAGTGGATGGCCCGGAACCCGCCTCGCGCGTGTGGGCTTCGGGACATCTCGCTTGTGACTCCTTCGACGCCCCCCGGCCCGAGTCTTTGGCTCATAACAGGTGGGTCGACGGCTTACCTATCCCGGGTTGGTTTCTATTTCTGATAATTCCGGATTGTGAAGACCGCTACTGAATCATCATATTTTCAATATTACTAGCTCACCTTTGAAACAACTGACTAGCGCAACTGACTCGCGCCTAGAACTAAATTCTTTACATTGGGTTGCTTTATTCAACATTCGATGACGGTAGTGCGCTATTTTCTAATATGCAATCTCCTGTCTTGACAGGTGTGCTACGCTCTTATAATAGCGAAAGTCAATATTATGGTCGCGACTGCGCCTATCCAGTCAGGACAGGGTCTTCCCACATTGCGCCCCGCAACAGTATCGGAATGAGGCCCCCGATCGCTTACTCATGCAGCCATTTTTGCACCCAATCAACGAAGTTGAAGTAGCACTGTTTCGGAAGCACGGTCCAAGCGCTCATCATATTCTTATACTAGCGATCAGTTGATCTTTGATTCATCACAACCTGCTTCTTGCAGATGGCTGCGCTCAGATACGGCTCGTTTGTGTCGTAAGACATCAACAACTCTTTGCCCAACAATCATCGAAATATGCAAATGCTCAAGACTTGATAGCACTGGTACACAACAGTTCTGGGCTTTTAGCGAGTTTGCTTACTAGATTCTTGTTTGGAAAGGTCTCACCAACAATAGACCCTCGAAAACGACTTCGTATACTTGCTTTCAGAGCATGACTAACTGCTGCTAAGCAAGCAGAAGTCACACTCGATTTGAAGCCCATTCGCATTTTCGGATACCGAGAGGTAATTAGCTTTCGAAATGAGCCAATAATGAGGCCTACTGTAAATTTTGCTATATTTACAATCAGAAATAAAGCATGTCTTTCCGATCATACCATAACAGCAACAAAGGTGCTAATTTCAATACAACCTATGAAATCAACTTACTTTTTACAGGGACGGAATATATTGAGGCCAAGTTCAACATGACACTACAGTAATATAGTGCATAAGTGAAGAATACAGAAGGGAAGAATTCACAAAGAGTTATCAATTTGTACTTCGATTTTATACGTGCTCGAGCTTACGTATATATTCTACTCATTCGATTTTTATTTGGTTAATCTAGAACTATGGCCGTCTCTTAGGAAACATCTACAGCTTCAACCTGAAACAGAGATATCGCAATGTACACTCGTTTCTATCCTCTTGAGAATTATTGAGGTGGTTTGGAGTCAGCTTGAAAATGAAGGCAAATGTTCGAAATTAGCAAAATGGCGATAAGTGGTCCTTTTTTAAACTCGTGAGATTTTACTTGAAGATCATTCGCCGGGTCGGAGTGTCAATTTACACTAGCGAAACTGGTTCCGGTAATTAAAGATCTTCATACCAGTAGAAATTTGTTTATAAAGATCTTTCTCGACCCAGTGAAGTTTTACTCATTCTAATGGAAAGTGTAGGCAAAAAGCTGGAACCTGGGAAATTATCCAAAATATGAAGTTCGAAAATATTGAGGTTTGAACGGTCTAAATCACACTCTCAGAATAAATAACATGGTGATAGATGGACACGGTTTAAAATACCCGAATTTTTTAAAGTCAGAAACAGCCGGTCTAGTATAGTGGTCAGTACAGTTCGTTGTGGCCGAACAGACCCAGGTTCGATTCCTGGGACCGGCAGTTTGTTATTCTTTAAATTTTTTTGATTCAGATCCACAAGTCCCTATTTACAGAAATGAACACTACCAAACCACTACCTACTCCCTCTCTTACTTGCTCCAGTATCCAGGGAACATTTTTCCCTCTATCGTGACTATTCAACTAATCGTGGCAGCCACCTTTGATAAATTAGTTTGGGGCGTGCGCGCAACAATCTGCATTCTCCAAATTTATCTATGTTGAATTCGCCCTAATATACCACTGTTCAATCAGACCAACCCAATCAACCGAGATGTCAGCGGAATATGTATGTAACCCACTCTTGCTATAATCACACGCATCCTTGATCTATCACACCCAAAAAGGCTCCGAATAAGAGGTCATGAGGTCGATCGCTTATCGAAACATGCTCGACTGAGCGTTTAATTGATAAGATATATCAAACACAATTAAGCCAATGACCAAACCAAAACACTCCAGTTTATCACCAGTTGGCCTCTTGAACTCAAAAGATAGTCAATAGCGTCCGAATTCAATTTTGTACTAACATTAGACTCCATTGGTCATCGACAGTGGATTTTTATCCGATTCCAAGAAGATTATCAGAGAGAGAATCATTCCATGGGAAGGTTTATCTAGATCAGGAGCCATCTCTGAAGATGATGCCAATCACATCAAGATTTTGGAGAAGCAAAGCCCTGAAAACAAGAAGTCTACAATCTTATCCCAATTAGACTTGTACACCAACACCATCTTGAATGTTTTAAACAAGTTGGCCGTCAATGAGAAGGAAGATGTTTTGAAAAACGTTTTGACCTTGATCAACGATATCTTGTTAGGTTTGCCTGGACAGGAATTCATCGACTCTTTGTTGAAATTATCATCTGTTGATGCTTCCTTACCATACGATCCATTCTTGAAGCATTTGGAGAGCAATGATAACATCATCAAGACTTTGTCCTTGTACAACCTCGTCATTCTTCTCTCCAAGGCTGCCAAGACCGACGCTGCTGCCAAAATCGATAGAGAAGTCCTCCTCAAGGTATTCGATGTTTTGTCATCCGCCCATTTCCTTGGCAGTAAAGACTCCAACTACCAATTCATTGGAATTCAATTATTACTTGAATTGATGATTTCTAAGAGCTACAAGGCCATCTTCGAGAAGTCTAGTTTGGTCACCCATTACAAGCCAATCAATGATCTCATTACCCTCTCTGCCAAAAACCCAAGCTCTTCGGGATTGCAATTGTCATACAACTTATTATTAACCACTTGGGTCTTGTCTTTCAGTGGTGGTATCAACAGAGCCCTTGTGCACAACTTCCCAGATTTGATTGGCAGTTTACTTGTCATTGCCAAAGACTCGATTAAATTGAAGATTGTTCGTGTATCGGTTGGTATCTTGAAAAATTTCATATCTGTGACCACTTCTGAATCCGAACAATTTAAAACTATCAAGTTGTTATTGTTCCATGACGGTTTGGCCTCAATCAACCTTTTGAAAGAGAGAAAGTTTGCTTCCAATGGTGGTGACGAAGAATTGGCTTCGGATTTGGCATACTTATCTGACAATTTGAACGAGATCGTCAAGACTAAATTGACTTCTTTGGATGAATACTTGACTGAATTAGAAAATCCAAACTTGATTAGCTGGTCTTCTCCAACCCATAAGTCCAGTGATTTCTGGTTTGAAAACGCTGGTAAATTTAAGGATTCATCTTTCAAATTGGTCAAGAAAATTTTTGAAGTGATTTCTTCCCCAGAGCATAGCAGTGCTACTATTAAGGTCATTTTGTTGAATGATCTTCAATTCTTGATCAAGAACATTGGTCAAGATTTGATCAACTTCATCAACACCGAAAAAGGTGGTCAATACAAATTGTTGATCATGCAATTCTTAGACGATAACAATGGCGACAACGAGTTGAAATACGAGGCCTTGAGAACCATTCAATTGTTGGTGGGCCACAGCTTTTAAGCCATAAAAAACATTTTTAATTCTTGTTAATCTTGATTCCTATTCATATATTTAATGTAGAGCCCCACAAGTAAGAAGATTCTTCCCGTCAAGTCAAATGGAAGTACAAGAATGATCTTTGAAATCTCAGAAGGTATTGCTAAATTTTCGCTTTTCAATTCAAGAAAGAAACCTCTGACTCTTTCCCATAATTTAATCCTACATTTGCAAAACCTCCAAGGAGCCACACATCCTCTCCACCATCTCTTTCATGTCCTACAACCTCTTTTAACACCTTCCCATGTGTCCTTCTCTTGAGACCCTTATTATTTTGCGACATCTTTTCTTTGACGCGTCATTGGCCTCCCTTGCAGCAAAACAGAACTCCCATCGTGCCCTAACCGTGTCAGATCATAAACATACCTATAAACTCATCTCATTCCCCAACCTCCACATTCCTGTACATTCCCCAACCTTGCCACAACGTCACCAAACACATCCACTCAGTTCCCACTTTTCTGCATCTATTAATCCCAACTTTCCCCGAGCTCTCCACCCACAAAAGAATGTTTAATCAATGAGGCCACAATTTAAAGAAACGATGAAGTTCAAGGAGAACCGGCTCGAGACTTTCGAAAAACCGCTCAAACTTCCCAATGGCGGTCTGGAGACCAGCTGGGCCGAGCATAACCCCACGGACTTGATCGCGGGCTTGGTGGAGTCAGGTTTCTACTATTCACCTGTCAGATCCAATCTACACCGCGTGGTCTGCTCATATTGTCATAAACCTGAGACGATAGGGAAAAGAGCTGATATTGTCAAAATCACCTCAAAGCATTACCAGAAGTATGAAACGTGTGTTTTGGCCGTGGTGATGAAATCGGCGTTGGCAAGGGAACAATACACGTCATGGGAAGATCGCTATTCATTTTGGGAGAAAGAAAAACTTCGGATCCTTCGAGACCCATTCCATTCCGAATCCCGCAAATTCCGTCTTGGTTCTTTTGCCAGAATCTATCCATTGGACTCCAAAAAGGATTTTGTTCCAAACAGTAGAAATTTAGCCAAAGCCGGTTTCATATATACCCCGGTGAATGCAGGCGATGACCGTGTTTTTTGCATCTATTGTGGCTGTACCTTCGACCAGTGGGACCAAGATGATATTCCCGTTGACGAACACCGGATGAATTTCCCCGATTGCTATTTTGTCAGATTACTCAAAGGAAATGAGCTGCTGCGAGACAGTTCAATGAGAGAGAAATCGGTGGAACCATCAGAGACTCAGGAAATCAAAGTCAGACCAAAAAGAAGCGTCAGTGCCAACATGTATTTGGGCGTGCTTTCTGACTCCGAGAAAGAAGATGAAGTCCTGGTGGTTCATGAAGATAAGGTGCAATACAACAAACATGAGAAAACTAAGAAACCAAAGTCTAGAACTACTCGAAATAGCAGCAAGAAAATTGAGGATGATCTTGAAGCGGAGAATGCTTCGGTAGATCAGTCTTTACACCAACATCAGCATAAACTACGTTCAGAACATCTCCATTCGGTTGCTAATAATTCCGATTACGACGACGACAATTCGGAAGTTAAAATTACCTTGAATTTGGAAGATATGCCTGAACAAATTTCTTCCATGGACTCGCCAGCTCAAATCCACCAAAAAACAGAATCCCATTCAAGAAATACTAGCCTTAAAAACGGAACGAATAAGCAGCTGGCAAGAAACGATTCCAAAGACACAAATTCGAAAAAGCGTCGATCTATGAGAAACGACCCCAACGATGCCTATTGGGATAAATTACCCGATGAAGATTTGCTCAATGAATTCATGGATGCTTCCGTTAAGGTCAAATCAACCCGTAACTATACAAGAGAAATTGAAAAGGAACAAGCACAATCAGACCTTAGCGAAGAAGAAGAAAAAGAAAATGGCCAACACCACGGTCAAAAGGAAAGTCAATCTGAACATATTGAAAGTGATAGTTCTGAGAGCAGTCCTAGAAGAACTGACTCAAGGGAGCATGGCTTAAACGCTCTGCAAAAATTCGTTTCAAATCCCAATGAAGATCAGGTGGACGAGGATTCCAGCTCTTTAAGTGAAGCTGAAGACGTTTCAGCAACTTTGGCGGAGATCGATTCTCCTCAGAAACACAAAACTTTCAAAACTAGAAGTCGAAAAGTATCAGATGATTCACCAACTTCAAAGACCGCTGAGAAAGATCCAATTGCCACCGAAGTCAATTCAGATGAAAATGAAGAAAGTGATGAAGATGAAGATGAAGATGAAATTGATGAGATTTCGGAATATATCGAAGAAGATATTTATGAGCCCTCAGAAATCGAGGATAATGCTGACGACGACTCGTACGAGTCCGAATTTGTACCCGAATCAGATAACGAAGCTAATGAATCGATTGCGAAAGCATCAGTTAAAGCTAAGAAACAGGAACCCAAAAAAAAGGAACCGAAGCAGGAACCTAAGAAACAAGAACCGAAACCGAAACCTAAGAAACCGGAACCAAAAGATGAAAAAATCATCCCCCGTCCCAAGCCAGTTTTCAGCAAAAGATCCACCCTCGACCCACAAGGTACTGATGATCCTAACAAGAAGCCAAAGAAGCTCAAAATTATTCGGAAATCGAATTCTCCAAACTCACCAATTGATTTTGATGCCTCAACTCATAATGACGAATATGGCGAAAATAATGTCGAGTTCTGGGAGAAAAATGTCAGTCCTGCTTTGATTGATAAGCCTGAAGTCAAGAAAGAAGACATTGAAAAGAAGCCAGTGAAATTGGAACCCGAAAATTTGCCTGTAATTTTGGATAAAGTTTTAGTTAAGAAATCGACCCGGAAGAGCATTATACCCAGTCTTTTCGATAGCTCGTTCGATGATGATTCGCTAACCTTGAAAAGAAAGAGACCAAAAAGTTTGTTGGAAAATATTGATTTCTTCAAGAAACCTAAAATTGAACCTACCAAAACATCCTTAAAAAGTCCTATAGGTAAAAATACTTTTGAAAGTCCAATTCAAGATGAGCTTCCTGCGGATGTTTCAGTATCAACCGATATTCAAGGAGATATTACCATGGATAATATTGAAGAGGACAAAATAGAGGAAGAACTCAATAAGGAAAGCAATTCTTCCCGTGCAGCTTCTATTTCAGATCAAAACGAATTGGATGATGTTTCCGCTGAAGAATCTAATGAAGAAAGCTCACAACATGAAGCACTGGATGAGGAAATATTTGAGGAGGCGGTCGATAGAGAACACTCCAAAATTATTGAGGAAGCGCCCGAAATAGATGAAAAAGAACAAGAAATTTCGCAAGAGAGATCAAAGGATTTAAAATTTGAAAGAAACTCAAGAAGTAGTCAAATCAAAAATGGTCGAACTTCTGAAATCTCCGATAAAAGCTCTCCCCCAAAGCAAATGAAACGCGTTTTGGCCTTTTCCTCAGATGACGATAATTCTGATTCAATACTTTACACCGAGTATATCAGGGATATCAAAGAAATTAATCGCGAATTACTGAAATCTTTCGAAAATTCAAATCTTGAAGAAGAAAGGGACTCGACCCGCAGTTCAATTCTGAACCACAGTGTGAAGAAAAGTGACAGTCGTCGGAGATCGCTGGAAATAAAAGAAAGCTCCAGATTGTCATCTTCAAGTCAAGTTGATTTTAGCAAAGGGAACATCTCACATCGCGACTCTTCCCGCAATGGCTCTGATAAAACTGGTGGCGGAAAGGAGCAAATTGACGACGAAATTGATCAATTTGCAGAAACGTCACGTTCGAATCGTGTATCGAAGGATTTGAGATCTGAGAAAATCTCCATCAGCAGCTCCAGAAAAAGCACTTTAACCAAAAATAATACCAGCGAAGTTGTCGAAAATTCCAAATCTGAATTTAACAGCCTTTCTTCTATCTCTTACCCGATTGAGAGAAATGGAACGAAAGCCAACAGTACAACCCAGCAAGAGGAAGAAGGTTTCAAATCTGAATCCGCCAAAAATGGAAGTGATGATGAGTCTCCATCTATGGTGGGAAAACGCTCTTCTTCTACGGGACCCACAGAAAGAAATAGTGCCAGTCGTGACACTTTGGAACCTATGGCCCAATATACTCGGTCTTCCATGGCTTCTCAAATCGCTAGAATTGACCTCAGTGGTCTTGAATCTAGTACTCCTCGCAAGAATGAGCCAATGACTAAAACTTCGGGTAGAAGCAGTAGCGTTGTCTCCAAAACAAAACCATGGATTCCTTCATCAGTGGCACCATTTTTGGAGACACTCAACAACATGGAGGGCACTTCAGCAGACTTGAAAGAACTCACTAAATCACAAAACGATCTTCACGATGATTATGATAGTGAACTCACCAATTTCATATCTGCAATGCCCGAGGATGAAGAGGCTATGACTATACATGAGTGGGTTCGTCACACAGCTGCGAATAGTAAAAACATCGTGAAGGAGTACGCCGGTGAATTAATAGCATTCTATGAGAGGGAATACAAAAGAGCATTGGATATTCTACATGCACTTCCCACTGAACAATAGAAGGGTTTGAATAGCTCCAAAAGTCCATCATCCAAGAAAAGTTCAAATATTGCCAAAGCAGCTTTCAATTAAAGATTTGGTGATTTCACATACTGAAGGTTCTAAAAAAAGTGGTGTTACTAGAAGGTTTATCACCATCAAAATTATCTAAATTAGCACATTGAGAAATGTTTATCTCGCAGACGAGCCAAGATTTGCTCCATTGTGATACACAGTCTGTTGAGGTACTAAACACACTATTTACCATTACATATATCGCATAACATACATATAATTAGCATTACAAAATTAACACAATTTTACCGTCCTAAACCATATTCTGAAATCGACCTTCCGTAGAGGTTACCGCAGCATCAGTATCAGGACCTCGACTTCAAATACAAGGGCAAAAATATTCCTCTTTTGGATAATCCTTATTTAGTCTATCATCACTTTATGCACTCTCACTATTTTTGACACATTTTCACTAGCATAAACTCCGTTTTACCTAAACTCTTGAATTCTCTAGGTATTGCACTATAGCTCTTCATCACGTTCTGGCAAAGAACGAAGCTTCACTCCCGAATCAACTTTGATACGGGTCCTAGGCAAAATAATGCACCTTTTCACTGGAGCGAAGTAGTGTGCGTCTTGACACTTGATGACAGTTCTAGATTCTCGCAGAAAGGTGGCTTATTCTACTGAATCAACTCCACTCTTCTCCACCTACAAATCAAGCAGACACTTTTAAAGAGAAATATCGCACAGAAAATCATCAAATGAATACCGTTACTACTAGTCATTCACCAATATTTCTCCAAGTCACTAATATATGTAAGTTGCAGCCCGGTAGGTCCGCACCGCGGGTAACGACGGTTGTCGCCAAGCGCGCATCTTATCGCAGTGCTAGGACCACTGGCCACCACGTACCAATTAAGTGAACCCTCAACTCAACACCAAGCCAGCAATTGCGTCGGACCAGTAGCCTAAATATCCTCTACCCAGTAATCTATCTCTCGCCGCTATTCGCTCTGATCTCCCTCTATTTCCTTCCCACTATCTCCCAACTATTCTCCCACTATGTTCCTCTCGATCTCTACGATCTACCAGTCTCACCGATTCATGTGACCGACAAATCAAATCGTAATCAATCACTACGCCTAGCCCCAACTGTCACAAATCTCCACTACTGGAGACATAAGCAGACATCTCTATCACGGCTAGCACCCTGGGGCTTGTACCTACTACCACTGCAGTCTTCTCCCACGCTTGAGCCCATCAATTAGCGTACACGATCGTCATATTACCCGCCACGCCATCACCATGTCGTTCTGGCCATTTTCCAATGGCCTTAATAGCAACACCCAACTCCAAAAGTTTTTGGACTCGGTGCAAGACTTTTCGACCGTAACGGTGGAAGATCTCATTGGAGATCCTACGTTGGCAGAAGAGTTGCTCAATGAGTTTCATAACATCAAAGGTAACTTCAACAACAGACAATCGGGGTTCCAGTTTCTGCAGAATATCGACGGATCCAATAACAGTAACAATAACAGTAACAATGGCTCTGCCAATTCGGATGTTGTATCGCTAGTATCCTCCAATAACGAAAACACCTCTACTAGCAAAGATGGGCGGGGAGTCAAGTTATTGGAGCTTTTACTTCAGCCACACATCTTGAGCGGATTTCTTGACTATCTCGTCGAAAGTGTGGATTTCTTCTACGAACAGGGCATCAAGGATGAGGAGTCGTTAAGGAAATTGATTGAAGAGCTGAACGATAAGATGGATTTCAAGCAGGACAACGAAATCGAGATTGAAGAGGACGAACAAGATACAGTCGCAGAAACGGTAGAAGAATCCGAATCCAAATCTGATGTGGAATCGAAAGATGATAAGACCCGCAGATGTATTCAAACCTCCTCCGATATATTATCTATCGACTTATGGATCATCCTGAATCGAATCATTGAAACTCCCGTTATCATGTCTAAATTATGGCTGATATTGTTCTTACCTAATCTCAAAGAGAGTTCGCCTTCAGTATCCTACTTGATCCACATCTTGGATCAATTAATGGACACTAACAGTATTGAATTGTTGAACTTCATTAGAAGACAGCCTAATTTGGTTGATTCTTTCCTTGGCAAAATAGAAATCCCAATGTTGATGGATTTCTTTCTTCGCATCATACAAACCGATAAACCGGACTCTCCCACCGGGATATTGGAAACATTAGCACTGCAAAATCTCATCCCAAAATTGATTGAAATCTTGAGACCTCATCCTAGTCAGTTTGAACCCGAAAATGGAGCAAATAGAAATATTCCAAATCATGAGTTGTTCTTCCGGCAAACTGCCGCCACTGATTTCATCAAGGCTTTGATTACAATCTCATCAAACACAGCATTGGCTGTCGTGTTGGAAACCAACATCGGCCCAAACCAATTGACCAGAGAATTGGTCTCCCCGAAAATCATCAAGACAATGATTGAAGATATTATGCTTTACAAAGGTCCCGAGACTGAGGGAGGATTCCAGACTAACAAACATGGTATCAACAATTGTGTGGGAATTATCATCGAATTAATCAGAAAGAACAACTCAGATTATGATTTGAATTGTGGCTCCTACAGCTCGATGTTGAGCAGTGGTGACAACGGATCTGGAGAGATTAACTCCTACATCATGTTCCAGTGGTTAAAGGATTTTGAGCAGAATCCTCCAAGTCCCAGAGATCCAATCAATTTGGGGGAAATGTTGCGAATTTTCTCCGATCACTTGGATGACTTAGTGGAATTGACTTCCACTGAAATTTCTTTAGATTCGAAATTAGGGTTCACCAAGTTCAAAATTTCGGAATTGATCGCTGAGTTATTGCATTGCTCAAACATGATTTTACTCAACTCCAAGAAGATCAAAACAATCATTAAAATAAGAGATCACATCCGTACTCAACAAAACAAGAGACTCAAAAACGCTCTTAACGACACTATAATGTTCGAGACCTCGGATGATCACTCCGTCAACGATGTCACCAATGGATTGGATGATGTTTCTTTGGATGATATCCATTTCGAGGACGGTGAAGAAGATTATGCCAAGTTTATTGAGGCATTGAAACGTGATCAGTACGATGACGACTCAGAAGACGAAGAGCCAACAATCTCGTCAGAAAACCCGTTTGTATGCGAAAAGAGGGATGAGACCATTAGAGGCAATCCTTGCATTGGTGATTACTTCAAAATTAAGTTAATTGATCTGGGACTTTTGCTCGATATCATTCTGAAGTTCACAAAGTATCCATGGCACAATTTTTTCCATAACGTGGTGTTCGACTTGATTCAACAAATTTTCAACGGCAAGTTGAACTCCTATAATTCATTCTTGATAGTGGAGTTATTCAAGGCTGAAAAGTGTGATTTGACTGAACTCATTGTCAAATCTTACCAAACGAACCTAGATCCCAGACCAGGATATATGGGCCATCTCATTCTCATCAGTGAAGAAGTGGTCAAGTTCACTTCGTTATATAAACCAGATTTGATATCACCAATTATTGTCAAGTCAATTCAGTCTGAAAGTTGGGATTGGTTTGTCAACGAGGTATTGCTAAAAACAAGAGAAACATATAATGTTGTTTTGGGTGCAGAACAAGATAGTGAGCACGATGACCTAAAAGAGCAGGAAAATGTTAGAGATTATGGCTTCGATTCTTCTACGGTGGGATATCTTGATCTTGATTCCTATGATAATAGTGGTAACAATGCTGGAAACAACACTAATAATAATGATCACCCTGCTTCAACCAATTCTGACGATAAAAACACTATTATTTTAGGTGACAAGTCCAACCACTATTTATTTATCAACGACCACAGCAACGCTCAAGGGGACGAAGAGGACGACCATATGGAAGAAGTTCATATGCCCGATGTTCGTGTACAAAACATGTCCCCCAGTGGAAACATCAGGTCCAATTTGGAAGAAGAAGAAGAGGATGAGGACCAGGACGAATATCAAGACAGTTATCAGGATAACGATTTTTTAGATAATTTATCGGGATCGAGCTCGTCTGATGAAGAACCTGACTCTACTAATGAGTTGACCAGGGTTCCAAAGCATAACGAATGAACGATAGTCATAGTTGATTAATTTGCATAATTAAGTACATGAACCTATATTACGATTTTGATGTATTTCACTCAAGTGAATGTAAGGTTTTAGTAATACTCACGATCGGAATTGACTTCAATAAATATATAATAAATGAAAGAGAAAGCTGCGGTTCCACTTTCATTTGAACGTCCATATAATAAACGATGAGTATAATGTCTATAGATGTCCCGTATCTCTAATTTTTACGACCTGGTCTGGAGTAAACCACCTTACCATTAGGTAATTCTATTTTCTTACCTTTTGGTACCTTTTTGGTCTTCTTCTTGGGCTCCGGCTGTTTTTCGGCATGAGGGTTTTCATAGACAACAGCAGTGTCAATTTCGCCAAGATATTTGCCCAAGGTCAAATTCCACAAATAGCAAGGTGCTTTATAAAGCAAAGAGTCCTTGAAGCCTGGAGATCTATTAATATCGTTCTCATCTAATGTTATCAAAGCGTCGCCTGCATCAACATCAACGAAGTACACGGAACCATCAGGCTTGACCATAAAAGTTTTACCGTTGTCACTTTGAAGTTTTCTATCGGACCCATCCATTGGTGGGATCAACGATCCACCCCATGCTTGTGTTTTGATCTGATCTTTCATAGATTTGATACGCTTGTAGTCTTGAGAACGACTAATTTTCAAGGCGACAAAATGAAATCCACAAACAAGTAAGAACACCAACGCTAAGGTGACCAAGAACCCCGGACGGTACTTGGAATAGTAGTAGCCTGTGCCTTTCCAGGTAGGGAACCCTTTAGCGTAAAAATAATCGTACCTTTTTTTCAACGATTGATCTCTCAAGATGTTTCCCACTAAGGACAACCGCGAGAACCGTTCCTCTGCTTCCTTACGCAACTTGCGTGTAGCACCGCTAAACTTATCGGGGTGCAATTTTCTGGATAATTGACGGTAAGCCTTGGTGATTTCTTTGGTAGTTGCCTTTGGCCCACTAGCCAACTCTAACCAAGAATAGAACGTGGTGTCTTTTCCCAAGTCTTGCTGTATTTTATCATTCAAACTGAAGATTTCATAATCCTCCTTCGTCCACGCAGCTTGCACGGAAGCAAAGACTGCGAAGATGATCGCAAACACTGCAATTAACTTCATCTATGCTAGCTGTCTAGGTGGTCTTCTCAATCTTGTACGCGGCTAACGAATTGGCAGCATTTGAACGGTATGTGCGCGCCCCAAGTATTTGGCAGCATTTCAAAGCGCGAGCCAAATCATGGCGAAGTTTTACAGCCAACTGCACTTTTCTTTTCTAACCATAATCCTGGCTACCAAGCCGATGTCACGCTACAATCTTCCTACAAACCTCAAGTTTGTGTTCTTCTGGAACACTGTATCCGCCACTTTGTGGTTCTGCTGCCTCGGCCGCTTTCTAATCCTCTTGCCGTTGGTAGGTCGCAAGTTTCTCCCTGGCGGCATTGCTGACTTCTTTCATGTGGTGTCTATGATCCCATTGGTGAGTTTCTTTATGCAAAAGACATTGGTGAAAACACAGCTTTCAAAGAATGATCTTTGGAATCTTTTTAATGGTGCTAAGATGGCATGGGTTTGTTACGGTGTGATCTTCCCTCACCCTAAGGTGGCCAAACACACATCTTACCTGTTTTTAATACTATCATGGTGTTTAATGAACTTGATCCATTTTTCTTTCCAAGCATTTCGAATCAAGGCTAGAGGTTTGACACCCCATTTCCTTTTCTGGTTGCAATTTCATAACTTCTACGTCACTTTTCCAATAGCATTCGTATCGGAAATGGTTTTGACCTTCTTGTCTCTTGGTTTTGTCGAAGAAGATCTGACATACGAATTATTGGCTAAAGCAGTGTTGTTGTCTTATATTCCTGTCGGTTTCTTAACTTGGAGATATTTGCAGCAGAGGAAGCTTAAAAACTACGATACGATTATGGCTAAAAGACTTGAAGCCAGAAGAGCAGCAACAACAAATCCGATCGCAATCGCAAGCTCCTCCACAGTTTCCCCGGAGCATCAAAGTGAACCATTAAATTTAAATTCTCAGACTTAAAACATAACAGACGCATCTCCCATTTTACTCATATACAGCATCCAGACCGTAGAAAACAATAAAATAGAGTGAAAACTTCCAACTCGAATTTGAATCAAGATATAGTATTAACATCCAGATAAAACATCGATTCGATGGCTACGACGAGCAAGAAATCTAATAACATTTGTTTGTATATACTATAATTGATTCTAAACTAACTAACTAAACTGGTGAATAATGATAGCACACACTAACAAACCATTAACGGATGAAACGAAATTTGCATCGGGAAACTGAACTTAATAATTATGATGTGGGTAATAAATTGTGGCAGTGACTTGACTTTCTATGACCAATGAATTTAAGCGGAACAATGCTTAGTCCAACAGAAGTTTGGAAGGACGTTGGAACTGGCTTGCCATTGTTCCAACACTCCGACGTCAAAGTTGGCATCAGCAATTGAAGTGGTATTGGTGGAAGATTCTAAGCATCTTTTTTCAATCTTCATATTCTTGGATGAGTGATGAGAAGTTCCAAAGTCTTTAGAGAAAGTGTACTCATAGGTAGTGTCGAAATATTTGCTCCATTGGGCGTGCAATTCGCTGGTGTCCTTGGCGTTCCAGTTGAACTTAATAGCAAAGTCATCTGGAAGACAGTAAAGGTTGTTGTGCTTGGAAGCCTTGACTAAGACAGTAGAAGACCATTTGGAGAAGTTGTCGACCTTACTGTCAGAGCTACCGTCCCACAAAAGAACTTCATCTTCAACACCAGTGTTCTCAAGCTTGAGACTTCTCATCTCATCTTGGAACTTGGCAAATAATCTTGCAGATTCAATGGTTTCGAAGTTGATAGTGACCTTGAACAAGTCGTCTTCAACCCAAGCAACATCAGAGACACTGAAAGCAGCCTTTGGAACATTGCCACCAAAGGTCTTTAATACAGATTGATGGACGTTACTCAAGCCGCTTCTGAGCATATCGAAAAAACCATATCCGAGCTCTTGCTCAACATCAAGGCTTCTCTTGCTGATGTCAAGACCGGCACCGGCACCAATGTCAGCACCAACAAGGCCAAGAATGTTACCGGCAGCTTCACCACCGATGTCAGCACCGAGGTGCTTCTTGACGATTTCTTGGGTAGCCTTGATGAGATCAGATCTCTTGCTGATGTCAAGACCAGCACCTGCACCAGCTTCAATACCTGCGAGACCCAAAATACCAGCAGCACCACCGATACCAGCTTCGGCACCGACGTGTCTCTTGCTGATGTCGAGACCGGCACCGGCACCAACATCAACACCAATAAGGCCTAAAACATCAGCGGCAATTTGGCCACCAATGTCAGCTTGGACTTCTCTCTTGCTAATGTCAAGAGAAGCACCGGCACCAACATCAAGACCAATAAGGCCGAGAATGTCAGCACCAATTTGAGCACCAGCATCAGCTTGGACTTCTCTCTTACTGATGTCAAGACCGGCGCCGGCACCGATGTCAGCACCAACGAGGCCAAGAATGTTTCCGGCAGCTTCACCACCGATGTCAGCACCAAGGTGTCTCTTGCCGACGTTAAGGGCAGCACCAGCACCAGCTTCAACACCAGCGAGTCCCAAAATACCAGCAGCACCGCCGATACCAGCTTCAGCACCAACGTGTCTCTTGCTGATGTCGAGACCGGCACCGGCACCAACATCAACACCAATAAGACCTAAAACATCAGCGGCAATTTGGCCACCAATGTCAGCTTGGACTTCCCTCTTGGTGATGTTAAGAGAAGCACCAGCACCAACATCAACACCAATGAGGCCGAGAATGTCAGCACCAATTTGAGCACCAAGGTCAGCATCAACTTCTCTCTTGGAGATGTCAAGACCTGCACCGGCACCAGCTTCGACACCAGCGAGTCCCAAGATACCAGCAGCACCACCGATACCAGCTTCAGCACCGACGTGTCTCTTGTTAATGTCAAGACCAGCACCTGCACCAGCTTCGACACCAGCGAGTCCCAAGATACCAGCGGCACCACCGATACCAGCTTCAGCACCAACGTGTCTCTTGTTGATGTCAAGACCGGCACCGGCACCAATGTCAGCGCCAACAAGCCCAAGAATGTTACCGGCAGCTTCACCACCGATGTCAGCACCGAGGTGCTTCTTCACGATTTCTTGGGTAGCCTTGATGAGATCAGATCTCTTGCTGATGTCAAGACCAGCACCTGCACCAGCTTCAATACCTGCGAGACCCAAAATACCAGCAGCACCACCGATACCAGCTTCGGCACCGACGTGTCTCTTGCTGATGTCGAGACCGGCACCGGCACCAACATCAACACCAATAAGGCCTAAAACATCAGCGGCAATTTGGCCACCAATGTCAGCTTGGACTTCTCTCTTGCTAATGTCAAGAGAAGCACCAGCACCAACATCAACACCAATAAGGCCGAGAATGTCAGCACCAATTTGAGCGCCAAGGTCAGCATCAACTTCTCTCTTGCTGATGTCAAGACCGGCACCGGCACCAATGTCAGCACCAACGAGGCCAAGAATGTTGGCAGCGGCTTGACCGCCAATGTCAGCAGCAAGGTGTCTCTTGTTGATATCAAGACCAGCTCCGGCACCAGCTTCGACACCGGCAAGTCCTAAAATACCAGCAGCACCACCGATACCAGCTTCGGCACCGACGTGTCTCTTGCTGATGTCAAGACCGGCACCGGCACCAATGTCAGCTCCGATGAGGCCAAGGATGTTAGCAGCAGCTTGACCACCGATGTCAGCGCCAACGTGCTTCTTCACGACTTCTTGGGTAGCCTTGATGAGGTCAGATCTCTTGTTAATGTCAAGACCAGCACCTGCACCAGCTTCGACACCTGCAAGTCCCAAGATACCAGCGGCACCACCGATACCAGCTTCAGCACCGACGTGTCTCTTGTTAATGTCAAGACCAGCACCTGCACCAGCTTCGACACCGGCGAGTCCCAAGATACCAGCAGCACCGCCGATACCAGCTTCAGCACCAACGTGTCTCTTGCTGATGTCGAGACCAGCACCGGCACCAACATCAACACCAATAAGACCTAAAACATCAGCGGCAATTTGGCCACCAATGTCAGCTTGGACTTCCCTCTTGGTAATGTTAAGAGAAGCACCAGCACCAACATCAACACCGATGAGGCCGAGAATGTCAGCACCAATTTGAGCACCAAGGTCAGCATCAACTTCTCTCTTGGAGATGTCAAGACCTGCACCGGCACCAGCTTCGACACCAGCGAGTCCCAAGATACCAGCAGCACCTCCGATACCAGCTTCAGCGCCAACGTGTCTCTTGTTGATATCGAGACCGGCACCGGCACCAATGCCAGCACCAACGAGGCCAAGAATGTTTCCGGCAGCTTCACCACCGATGTCAGCACCGAGGTGCTTCTTAACAATAGCTTGAGTACCTTCGACGAGGTCGGATCTCTTGCTGATGTCAAGACCAGCACCGGCACCAACATCAACACCAATAAGGCCTAAAACATCGGCAGCAATTTGGCCACCAATGTCAGCTTGGACTTCTCTCTTGCTAATGTCAAGAGAAGCACCAGCACCAACATCAAGACCAATAAGGCCGAGAATGTCAGCACCAATTTGAGCACCAGCATCAGCTTGGACTTCTCTCTTACTGATGTCAAGACCGGCACCGGCACCGATGTCAGCATCAACGAGGCCAAGAATGTTTCCGGCAGCTTCACCACCAATGTCAGCACCAAGGTGTCTCTTACCGACGTTAAGGGCAGCACCAGCACCAGCTTCGACACCGGCGAGTCCCAAAATACCAGCGGCACCACCGATACCAGCTTCAGCACCGACGTGTCTCTTGTTAATGTCAAGACCAGCACCTGCACCAGCTTCGACACCGGCGAGTCCCAAGATACCAGCGGCACCACCGATACCAGCTTCAGCACCAACGTGTCTCTTGTTGATATCGAGACCGGCACCGGCACCAATGTCAGCACCAACAAGGCCAAGAATGTTACCGGCAGCTTCACCACCGATGTCAGCACCGAGGTGCTTCTTGACGATGTCTTGGGTAGCCTTGATGAGATCGGATCTCTTGCTGATGTCAAGACCAGCACCAAGACCAGCATCGATACCAATAAGGCCGAGAATGTCAGCACCAATTTGGGCACCAGCATCAGCTTGAACTTCTCTCTTGCTAATGTCAAGAGAAGCACCGGCACCGACATCAAGACCAATAAGGCCGAGAATGTCAGCACCAATTTGAGCACCGGCGTCAGCTTGAACTTCTCTCTTGCTGATGTCAAGACCGGCACCGGCACCAATGCCAGCACCAACAAGGCCAAGAATGTTACCGGCAGCTTCACCACCGATGTCAGCACCGAGGTGCTTCTTGACGATTTCTTGGGTAGCCTTGATGAGATCAGATCTCTTGCTGATGTCAAGACCAGCACCTGCACCAGCTTCAATACCTGCGAGACCCAAAATACCAGCAGCACCACCGATACCAGCTTCGGCACCGACGTGTCTCTTGCTGATGTCGAGACCGGCACCGGCACCAACATCAACACCAATAAGGCCTAAAACATCAGCGGCAATTTGGCCACCAATGTCAGCTTGGACTTCTCTCTTGCTAATGTCAAGAGAAGCACCAGCACCAACATCAACACCAATAAGGCCGAGAATGTCAGCACCAATTTGAGCGCCAAGGTCAGCATCAACTTCTCTCTTGCTGATGTCAAGACCGGCACCGGCACCAATGCCAGCACCAACGAGGCCAAGAATGTTGCCGGCAGCTTCACCACCGATGTCAGCACCGAGGTGCTTCTTAACAATAGCTTGAGTACCTTCGACTAGGTCGGATCTCTTGCTGATGTCAAGACCAGCACCGGCACCAACATCAACACCAATAAGGCCTAAAACATCGGCGGCAATTTGGCCACCAATGTCAGCTTGGACTTCTCTCTTGCTAATGTCAAGACCAGCACCAATACCAGCATCGAGACCAATAAGGCCGAGAATGTCAGCACCAATTTGAGCACCAGCATCAGCTTGAACTTCTCTCTTGCTAATGTTGAGACCGGCACCAGCGCCGATATCAGCTCCAACAAGACCAAGAATGTCAGCGGCAGCTTGACCACCGATGTCAGCACCGAGGTGCTTCTTGACGATGTCTTGAGTACCCTTGATGAGATCGGATCTCTTGCTGATGTCAAGACCAGCACCAAGACCAGCATCGAGACCAATAAGGCCGAGAATGTCAGCACCAATTTGAGCACCAGCATCAGCTTGAACTTCTCTCTTGCTAATGTTGAGACCGGCACCAGCGCCGATATCAGCTCCAACAAGACCAAGAATGTCAGCGGCAGCTTGACCACCGATGTCAGCACCGAGGTGCTTCTTGACGATGTCTTGAGTACCCTTGATGAGATCGGATCTCTTGCTGATGTCAAGACCAGCACCAAGACCAGCATCGATACCAATAAGGCCGAGAATGTCAGCACCAATTTGGGCACCAGCATCAGCTTGAACTTCTCTCTTGCTGATGTCAAGACCAGCACCAATACCAGCATCGAGACCAATAAGGCCGAGAATGTCAGCACCAATTTGGGCACCGGCGTCAGCTTGGACTTCTCTCTTGTAGTTAGAGACGAATTCGGTACCTTGACCGACTTGAATAATGTTTCTTGGAGGACAGTACTTGGTAGAAGCCTTGTTCAAAGTCAAATCGGCGTAGTCGTCGTGGATGTACTTGTTGTTGGCAGTAACACCGTTCAAAAAGGAAGCGGAGGCCAAAGCGATACTAACGGCGGCTGTTCTGGAAAAGATCATTTTAGATGGAGATTAAACGAATGTATGGGTTGAGTAATTTGAAGTTAATAATTAAAAAGGATTGTAAGAATTGAACTTTCAGTGAGAACGTTATTCAAAATGGTTCTCGTTTGGATGTAATTACTTCTTGCTTGAAGAAGTTTCTTTCAGTTTAGTTAGTTAGTTAGTTGTTTAGTCAATGGAAGAAAAGACTGAGACCATGAGGGGATCGCTGGTGTTATAAACAAAAGGCAACAGGCAAGCCATCATGAGATCAAAAGGGATTGTGTGCACGAGTCCGGACGAGTTCTACTTCAATTGTCGGTATTACTGGAACAACCGCATTGAGATAAAGCTTATTGTAAATTGCAAATTCCAACAAATGCTGCAATTTCTTTTGGCGTTAATCTTGACGCGCCTTTGTTAGTCTTGTTCAGAAAAAAAAAATCGTTCAACAATGTATGCGACCTGGGACTTTTCAAAGTACGGAGAATAAATTAAAAATAGTTGGGTCTGGTAACATTATAATTGGGTTTAACCAAAACGCAAAAAACTTATTGTTCGAAAGGTTCCGGGAGCAAAACTACTTTAAGTGATCGTACCAGCAACAATAGTGGTATCAAAAATGGTTGCATCCAGGGCCAGAAAGCAATCTGAACTATGGTTTGGCACTTCCATCTGTAAACAGGTCGCCCTCAAGATATTAATTCACGCCCAGATATTATCCACCCCTTAATCTTACCCCTAGCACTCAGATCTTGAATTGGTAATTCTTTGCATTAGGATTTATGTATACTTAATTGGTGCAGGTGTACCTTAACAATCGTTCGCGCACCCCAACTGGGAAAAATTCTACCCAGCCGTCAAGTCGACCCGGACCCTTTTCGGTGACGCAAGAAGATTTGGGAGTATTCTCAATTGGGAACAATCGGCGGACTTCGAACAATCGGCGTGTTCTTCCTCTCTGGGCCCAAAAAGTGATAAACTGGGCCAGGTGCACAAAGGTTGGTGTCGCGAGCTCGGATCTTACTATCCTCCTTAGTCTATTGTCAAAGGCAGAACTCTATTCCTACTAACGTGATGATTCGCGGAGCTTGCTAAGGTTTAGCATAAGTCTAAGCGTGTTGTCCAAGTAATGTCGTGAAGCCTTTAACTGGTCGGAGGCCCAACCAAATGCTGAAGCTGTTAACTACGATAGAACAAGTCCCAATAACGTACCATAATTTCCGAAAATAAACACTCGTAGTTCTTCAACTGCAGCTAAGCCCTCTCCCGCCACAACTCTCCACTATTTGGTTGCTGCTATGTACTAACACGGATAATTGATCTCGTATACTATGACACCGTGCACCGCAGTATGCGACTAGTTGCGCCATCGAAAACCGCCCGCAGTAGCCGCCCGCAATATATCTCCCGGGTGACGGGGGAGGATACGCGGTGCTGGCTCACAGAACTTTTTTCCCAAGCAAGACTCACCAGGTTGTAGCTTACATTGTTATCGCCTATTGTTTGATATTGGGTCGTGCGTGCGTTAACTATTCGCGAGTCTTCACGAATCGTGTCTCCGAGTGCATTGTTAAACTAGAACTCACAATTGTTGCGATAGAATTGCTAGTCCCAAAGACTTGGCAGGCTGCGAATAATAGCTCCGGTGGCTATTGATGCTAAACCCGGAGTTGCCTTGATTTGTTGGCCTTTTATCTGGCTTGGAAATAGAACTCAAGGCTCGCTTAATCAGACGAAACCATTACGGAGACACTCTCTTCTCGCGAGACGGTGGACGTGATTCATCGATCTGGTAAATCATTTGTACCTGACTTTCCGGTCGATCTGATAATTCATGCCATGTGGCACCCCCAATCCATGTAATCAGCGGAACAGGGGCTGCATTCCAGATTATGCACCCGGGCTAAATTTTTGCAATTCTCGTGAAATACGCTCAATTCTCGCTATCCCGGGCTAATAGTAGGTGGGGATCGCTGGATTCGAGGTTCGCCAAAGCCAGCTACAAAATATTGAGCTTAATTCCAGACAAACAGCATATATTCCCGAATGTGCAATCACTATTGTATGCGCAGAACTATAAGGACTTGCATTTTGTTTACATTTTGCACCTACTCAATTATTTTCGCTCTGATAATTCTGCGCATTATCTTTTCGGTGACTAGAATGTGCAGGCACTCCCATCTTGGACAAATTAAGTTAGGTGAGCGATGTAGTAGTATGTTTTCATTAACTAGCCGATACTCCTTTGACGGTAATAATTAGTCAGTTCCCGGTGGTGCCGGTACATCCCGCGAAAAGAAGGCAATTTACCTTGACAACTGTACTAGTATCCCCAAACCCTTTTTGCCCCAGGGGGCTTAACCGGTATACCACTTATGCGTAGTTCTAATTCGTCTGCTTTTCCTTCTCTGCTTTAGTTATTGGTTATGCGCCCTTGTCCTTTGCATCCTCCAAAGCCTCTAATGTCTCACTGACAATACTAGTTCTGGAAGCTTGAATTGAAACCACGAGAGCCTAGTTTCTATTCTTTCAAACAGAGGTTTCAGTTCTTCCTTTACCTCCCACAATTCGGAGGACAAGTCGCTAAGAGTTATTGTTGAATTTTTCACGCTTTCAACACTTCATCTGTCTTGCATATTTTGCAAGCGAGACAAGTGCTCTCTCGGCTTGTGGAAAGACTTTTTTTTGGCTGCAAGGTGGCTCGAACAAAGCTGCTACTCAATAAACGCTTCCAATAGCTTTTGTTGCTTTTTCCTCAAGCAAACAAAATTCAACAGGGTGGATGCAATTCGCTTGCAACGCAATTCGCTTGCAACGCAATTCGCTTGAATCTCGCCTGTTCGACTAATTGGTCTCGGGTATATCCACATGGTACATATTGAGCCCGAAGATCTAGTCAATAAAGCAGACCTCGGCAATATGAACTGCCGAAAATTAGTCACACACATTACCTCACACACTAGAATCATCAGTAGCTAAGATATACCATCTATTTGAATTTTGTAAGGGGGGAGATTTCCTGCTAGCCCTTATGGATATTAAGAAATTTAGCAAGATAAGCACAAGTTTATCTCTTGCTCTTCTGCGAATACAACCTTAAGATTTTTTTTAAAGTTTAAAATGATCTTGATCTTAAAGTTAGAAATAATTGAAAAAGATTACGAAATATTAATAATTTTGAAAAAAAGAAAAATTAATGATATACAAAATCTAGTGATTAAAGCGCTACATATCCACTATGTGCTTGGGACTTTTACCATTAAGTTTTGAAATGTATTTAGTTGCAAGCGTTTCAAGACAATATCTGATAAATTTACATGTCACGTGATCCAATATCACTTTCGCAAAATCTAGATATCGAAAATTTTTTGGACTGGTCGAACCAGTCTTACTTGTCGCCAAATGATTACAAAATACTTCACCAACGTGGTGGTCAAGTTCGACCCTTTCACCACCGGAGGAAGATCTGCTAGATTGTTTCTTGCCAGAGTGCCTTCGTCCGCCAAAATATCATGCAAAGTTTTGACCAAGACATCAACCGAGAAGCCATCGATAGAGGTAACTTTCAAAGACAAAAATGTTATGAAAGCCGATCCCGTCATCATGAATATCACCGAATTAAGAGAATACTTTGACACCCACTCCAGAAAGTTGGCTATTCAAGATGCCATTAAGGAATAATCGCGTTCTCATCAGCGATTTCATATATCATAACGGGATGGAAGCACTAGACATTTTGAGAGTGCTCGAGACCACAGAGAAGACTCATATACATGTATATAGCCAGATTGGGTCCGTGGTAAAATTTAGTTTCACTTCAATATAAGTCGAATAGAGGAAGAGATCTGCACACGAGCCTGCTTTAGATCGTTAACGTAGTTCTGGAGATGAAGAACAGATCTACCCAAGGGAGAACTAAATTGATTTTCTTCTTAGCTCCTGGGAAACTTAGATTCACCTCCAATGTAGTGGACCCACCTTCCTGCGACACAACTAGTCTTGTAACTTCAAGGTGTTAATGTAAAGTGTGTGGTTTGACGGATAATTTCTTTCATTTCGAACATGCGCATTGAACGAAGATCCGGCACATTCTGTATGGGCCGGCAAGCCGTATCCATCGGCGTGGCTTCGGGATAATCATTACCAGAACATTCCTTAATTACAAATTAAGATCTCATTCTTAATCCCTCTTTACGAAGATATAGAGTCTTTTCAAATTGTGGCTTCAAACTCTCTTAAACGCACATATTTTTGATACCAACCGTGATTCTTTTTGACCGCATTCTTTTTGCTCTATGTTCCTAAACTTAAATTAAATCGATACATCTTGTACATCTTTGTTTCAACAATCGTTATTCGCTCGGCCAAGCTAAAGGGCTCGATGAAAAAAAGTTTCAAACTATGTACAAACCCCTCGTCAGTTTATACTCCGATAATAAGGTCTGCTCTCCTTGTCCTTCCGGATAATCCTTAAACTCGCTTCAGGGGTCACTGGTAATATATTCCGTCAACATTGACACCAAGTCTGTCAAAATATTAGAACAAGAGAACCAGGACAATTACGCTTAGTGGAAACTCCAAAAATAATTTGCTAGAATTCTCCTATTGAATTATTGTTATCGTCTCTCGGTATGGCTTCTAAGTGCAATTTTCGCGGAATCGCAGCCTCGGGAGTGAGTACCCTCGCGCGCGTGGTGCGACGGGCTTCTCAGCTGCAGCTACTGCACCGGAATGCTGTCACAATTGCAGATCGGTGTTATGTCAAAATAAATATTTGGAACAATAAGTTATGCGAGAATGGTTATGCATTCAAGCTGCAGCAATCAAGTATTGAACCTGAGAGTGTACTCGGGTCAAGTATACCTGTATTCCCGACTCTAAACAAAGTCGCCTTTAATGTATACCAATTGCACTCTACACTTGGTGAAAAGTTGCCTTTCAATGTTTACCAACTGTACTCTACAATCTGTAAAAAAGTAACGTAATCTTGAAAACAGCACCTAACAGGAAAAGAAAGAGCGAGTACACAATTAAGCACATCCGAACAAGATGTCCGAAATTTGAGTAGCTAGAGGTCATATCGTAGAACAAGCGTAAACAACAACCGAGGAGCCAGAAAAATATTTTATTTCTTTCTCTCTCCGTAGGCTTTAGTGGCATAGTCACCGTCGATCACAATCACATCCTGTTGACGGTAGTCGTGCTTGCCGGAGAAATAGCTGTGCAAAATGTTTTTGACCCCAGCAGCGTACCTCGCCTGTGCGTCCAAAGAGGTTCCAGAAACATGAGGGGTCATCGCGTTCCCGCCGCCATAAGGATTTTTCATGCTTCTCCAAGGATGATCAGAAGGTGCCGGTTGTGGATACCAGACATCTCCACCATAACCAGCTAAATGGCCCGAGTTGACAGCATCAGCCACGTCTTGCTCAACACAAATGGCACCACGAGCGGTGTTGACAAGATAAGCACCTTTCTTCATCTTTGAAATCAATGCCTTGTTGAACAAGCCACGAGACTGCTCATGCAATGGACAGTTGATAGTCACCACATCAGCTCTGGCCACCATATCCTCCAACTTGGTCACTCTTTCCACAATGTTGTCGTGTCCATTGAATAACTTCGAGGCTTGATTCAACTTATTGATGGCATCTGCTGGCAATTCCTGATAGTCGTAGTAAAGCAACTTGAGAGGATTGAATGCCACCAATCTTTCCAAAACACGGTATCCAATCCGGCCTGCCCCAACAGTGGCCACCACCTTGTCTTCTAGATCGAATTCTTGTTTTGCAGCTCCCGCAATGTCCCATTCCTTACCAACGGCCTGAATGTGAGCAGGCACGAAGTTACGGATAAGCACCAAAATCGTCATCAAGACGTGTTCAGCTACCGATACCACATTGGAACCAGTGACTTCAGTCACGGTGATTCTACGCTCGTTGGCAGCATTCAAATCAACATGGTCCAGTCCAACTCCCGCGGTGATTGCAAGCCTCAATTTAGGGGCTTTTTCAATCCGAGTGCGAGTGATATACGCTGGGAAAAATGGCGTGGTGATCACCACCTCAGCATCGGCCAATTCTTTGTCGACTTTCGACAGAGGCTCAGGGTCTTTATCAGCAGTTGTGACCAACTCGTAGCCCTTGGATTCCACGTAATGACGGATACCCAATTCGTTCTCAATTGTGCCCAATAACCGGGATTCTTGTTTGGCGTGCTCACCGCCAGTGTAGAGAACTAGTAATACTTTTCCTTTAGACATTGCAATTGATGTATTGATGATGTTAGTGATATCCTAAGAATTCAATGCAATTTGTTGCTTTTATATTGCCTTGCCGTGAGTATCCGAGTGATTATTCTGATAATTTGCTGACGTGGGGTACCCCTTAAGATGCAAAAAGGGTTTAGGTATCCCCGCTATCGCAGCGGTTGCAACGCCCCGACTGGCTGAAAAATGAGCAACTACAAATGCTATGGGCTGTTGTGACCTATCTACGAATAATGGGTGAGCTAATAAACGCTATGCTTAATTGCCCTTCCCCTACTTTCCACGGAACCAATTCGTTTTCCGAGCGATTTAGCTATCTGTCCCAAAGTGGGTTCATTTGTGGGGTCAAAGTTACGAGATGCGTCAAATCGACACGTGACCCAAACAGCAAACTGCCCTGACCTGATTTAACCTGGGGCTTAAGTTCGCTGGTACTATAATAAGACCTCAGTAACAGGGCTTAAGCTTTTTAAAAGGTTCCAGTAAACAAAAGAACGCAGATACGATTGGCATTACGTGATTTTCCAATTATTTTCGTAAAATTTTCACCGTAATGCTTTATCCTATGAATTAACTATAAAAATTACAGGCTAATCTCGTAAAGTTTGTTTCCATATTTTCCTTTGTAGTTCACTTAAATGACTATCTACATTTGACTGGTACAATTATTTCTTGATGCTTGATGAAATAAATATGAATAAATAAGAGGAACAAACGAGCGAATTATGGCGCTGTATGCACTCTAGAAACTTCCGCGGATAGAACCGGCCGAAGTCGATGAATGAAATTAGTCGAAAGCCAATTGCTTCTTGATCTCAGCAATAGCTCTACCTGGGTTCAAACCCTTTGGACAAGTCTTGGAACAGTTCATAATGGTGTGACATCTGTACAAGGACATAGAGTTTTGCAACATTTCCTTTCTGAGCTTGGTGGCTTCATCTCTAGAGTCAATCAACCATCTGTAAGCTTGCATCAACACTGCTGGACCCAAGTATTGTTGTTGATTCCACCAGTACGAAGGACAAGCAGTAGAACAACAGGCACACAAAATGCACTCGTACAAACCGTCCAACTTAGCTCTGTCTTCAATGCTCTGCAAGTTTTCACGACCGTCGACTGGGGCGGTTTCTCTTTGTAAGTATGGTTGAATAGACTTGTATTGCTTGTAGAAATGCGTCAAGTCAGGCACCAAGTCTCTGACGACGAACATGTGTGGCAATGGGTAGATCTTCAAGTCCTTGGAGTTATCTTGATCTATCTTACACAAACAAGCCAAAGTGTTTCTTCCACCAATGTTCATGGCACATGAACCACAGATACCTTCACGACACGATCTTCTGAAGGTTAAAGTAGGATCTTGTTCGTTCTTAATTTTCAAGATGGCGTCCAACACCATAGGACCACAGTCGTTCAAGTCGACTTCGTAGGTTTGCATCTTTGGTTGCACTTCAGGAGTGTCTGGGTTCCATCTGTAAATTTGGAAACTCTTCAATCTAGTTTCCTTGGGGGCAGCACTAGTGGCTAAACCTCTAACAAATCTAGGACGGATGATATTTCTGAACATGCTGGTTATGGTATAAGGGAGTAAGTTGTGGGTGTAATCGATACGGAATACACGAATGATCCAAGTTGAAGAATGAATAAACCAAGTAGATATTGAGTGAATTTATCAACATAGAAAATTTTGGTCGGAACTCGCCCCGGGAATACTTTACAAATTACTGGGGTGTGATTGGCCAAAAAGAACGGGGAAGCGTCACGTGGAAATCTCGCATCGGACGATAGCAAAAGTGACGGAAGTCCAGGGCCTGTATTGCTTCATGTGGACGATCACGGAGCGGCAAACCACCTAGAAATAATTAAACAGGATGATCGACGCCCTTAGTGGTGACCCAAGTTGCTTTTCGGCTTTTCCTACTTCTACAGCTCTGTACGTTTCAACCCGAGGTTTAACCGTTGGCACGTGACCCTTTCGCGAGTTTGCCCGGGTCCCATGGTCTCCTTTAGTGTGTGCATCGGTCATGCGCCGATTTCTGGGGTACGAAGCAATCACCAATTACGATCAAGTATGCTGGACCGTTACCGATCGTGATCTGGTGGCAAAAGTTTTGGTGGCAAAATAAGCACACGCTTCCAACCATCCTCTCCTCGGAGCTAGGTGTCCAATTAAACTAGACCAATTTTCGTTTAGATCGTTTAGATCGTCTAGATAATCATGCCCGATGCATTAATTCTGCAAACAAAGATCCTTTTGACTGGAGACTGTTCCAACAAGCGTTGAAATTATGGGTAGATTACTTGACTTCTAGATGCCAGCATGTAAATTAGGATTATATTAATAGAATGTTACCTACGGATGAAGACTACCCGTGCGCATTCCGCACTTACCAGTCACGGCAAGGGAGATTACATCAATCAGTTATACCAATTCTTTAGCCCAACGAAGAACGTATCATCATCATGCCCAACGAGAACGCATACTACAGTGAAGGAGTCAAGAAATCCGTCTATGAGACCCACTCGTGGAGAACAGTTGAAAACTCAATGGCCTTCACCATCCCCTTAATCAAGCCTGATTTTCGCATCTTAGATGTGGGGTCAGGTCCGGGTACTATCACCATTGACTACGGGCGCTATGTTCCGAAAGGTAAGGTGATTGGAGTCGAACCAACTCCGGTCTTGATTGACGTGGCCAATGGCAAAAAGGCGGAGGCCGGCAACCCTGCCAATGTCAGTTTTGAATTGGGATCAATCTACAAGCTTCCTTTTGAAGACAACACATTCGATCTTGTGGTTGCTCACCAGGTGGTGATTCACTTGGAAGACCCTGTTTCTGCACTCAAAGAACTCGCTAGAGTGACCAAGCCAGGAGGCTTTGTCGGTGTCAAAGATGCTGATTTGAAAGCCAGAACCATTTATCCCGAAAAGTACGAGGAAGCATTCGCAACCTATATCGAAAGAAGACAGGAGGCCGGAAGATCCACTGATCCACTTGCTGGTAGACGTTTGAGGGAGAAGGCACTTAAGGCAGGCTACGACTTGGCCAAGGTCAAGTCTTCCAGCTCTACCTGGACCGTCACCAACGAAGCCGAAAAAAGGGCCTGGGCCAGTATGTTTATCAGTAGACTTGAAGACAAGGCCGATAGACTCACGGGAGACGAAGCAAAGGACGACGCAATCAGAAAGAATATCATCGATATGTGGCAGAAGTGGTCACAAGAAGATACTGGTGTGATGACGTTCGTTCATGGTGAGATAGTCTATACGAAGTAATGCGTGAACAGTAGATTTGGGGAAATTATGCGAAATCAAATAAATTTAGGAAACTGTGCAGATTAACTATGGCAATGTACGGTAAAAATATACACATTTAGTACAAGATCTCGTAAATCAAGACAAGAAAAAAGGAAATTTTAGGTTGCAATGACAAGAAAATTAGACGACTGAATCGCTAAATTCAAATCGAAAGCGAGCTACTGTATACAGATTTAAAAATATTAATGTATTTTGCACCCAAACCATGAGGGGACTTTTATTTACTCCTGATCTTGCAGACTAGCCTTTTCAAGACTAGACTTGTCTTCGTGCATCACTTGAACTGGATCGCCTTCTTCAAGATTGGACTTTGGTCCGTGGTAGTACTTGTGTGCGTAGACGAAATAGTAGACCATCGATAACAACCATACACCGACGTTGATAACGACAGTGTAATTCATCGAGTTTTTGTCGACCTTCTTAGAATTTGGGAACATCGAGTTCACAATCACATAGAGAAGCCATATCACAGAAATAACGTGGACGGTATTGTTACCGTAGAACCCCAAACTGAATTTTCCAGGCTTGAAACGACTTCTTCCGGTAGGAAGACATGCCATGAGGATAGGAACACACCATGCAAGCATGGTGGAGGCAACACCCAACGAAAACAAGGCCGTGGAACCAGCAGAGCCGGGAATGAGGGTGAGTAATCCTAAAAGAAGTGAAACGAGACCAGCGAAAAAGGTGGCACGGACTGGAACTTTAACTCTAGGGTTGACATACTTGACGTAAGAGTGGAACGGTAAACCGTCATCTCTGGCAAAGGCCCAGACTTGTCTGGAAGCGGCTGTCAGGATAGCGATCAACATCAAGAATTGACCAACGCAAATAAGGGCCATGAAGGCAACAGCCCACTTCTTGCCAAGGGCATCGTAAATGATCTGAGCCATTGGATTCTCACTGGCAGTGTTCAAGACTCTCAGGGTATCACCATCCTTGATACATGCAACGGTCAAGATACACACAGCCCACCCCACGAGTAAGGAGAAGAATGTAGTGTACAAAATACCGTAGGGAAGTGCTTTTTGAGCATCTTTGGCCTCTTCGGAACAGTGAATAACAGAGTCAAAGGCACCAATAGACCAGATAGCTGGAACCCAACAAAGCATGAAGGACCAGCCTTGATCCCAAGTCTTGAAGTTCTCGAGCTTACCGAAAATAAAGTGTCCATCATTGAACAGTCCATGCTTTGAGACCCCGATAGGAACCGAAATGAAGAACAAAATCAAAAGGAAGGTATTGGTGATAATCGAGAGCGTTTGCAACTTAGCAATATGTTGAGTGGTGAGCGAACAAACGAATAAACTGAGCACTATTGCAGCTGCGAAAACACCATAGTTTTTTGCATTCGTGACTTCGAATGTACCGTCAAGACTGATGAACACCGCAGATAAAAGCTCGGTACCGAAACCATACCCGATGGAACAGATCGCACCACAGAGACCAATAGTATTGGAACAACCGATAAGAAAACTTAAAGGAACACCTATTTTACCTGGAGCATAGTAATTTGTGTAGTAGAAAAGACCACCACTGGTAGGAATGGCAGATCCGAGAATAGTAAGAGAGGTGGCCACACATAAGATGAAAAATCCAGCACTGAACCAGCCCCATACAAAACCGGACGCACCAGCAGTAAGACCGATACTCAAGGTGGATGAGATACTGGGGATCAACCCCATAATACTGACGGCAATACCACAAACTTGAAGGGTGGAGTACTTTCTGTTAAGCTCCTGCTTGTACCCAATTTGAGCCAACAACTCGACGTCGTTGGCGGCGGCCCGACCATCGATGTTTCTTATCTCTGACCGGTTGGAGGTAACTGATTTGAGGGATTCTAGAGGATTCATGATGGCCCTGCAAGATCAAAATCGGTGATTCTACTCATAAAAAATTGCAGCGGAATCGACTCTTATAAACCTAATACATTCTCTTATCTTGATGCCGTTTAGAGACATTGCCTACTTTTTCTTTTTTTTTTTTTGGTCGATGTCCGTGTATGCGGCTATCAAAGGCGGTCCGGTGCACACGAGTGATAATGGAGTCAAACGTCCATTTACAACCGTTGTTTTTTCACATAAAGAATCTCAAGAAACTTCATCTGGAATGCCGATCTCATCTCGCTTGATAACTATACACTTTTCATGACTTTATGAGACCAAGACGCCAGGCCGGATTTAGTGGAACAGGGTTCGACGTGCCTTAATGCACACTTTTGAACTATTTTTTTTCCTTCGGAACCCGACAACTATTAGTGCCCTGAAGAAAACTTCGGTGAATTCCGGATTTTGAGGTAGGATCTTTGACCAGATGCTTTATGCAATAGATCCATACCGCCATAGTACCTTGATTCAAATGTGGGGACAGTCGACCCCACCTAATGTCATCCCCTTGGTTACTCGGCTCTTGCTCCCAATTGAGAACAATTAGTTTCAATCGTGCCGTACGAGCGCAAGCAGTCGAGATGCGCCCGACGAAAATTACCTTTACTCCGCTTGAAGCCGCGACTACGAGTTCACAAAATCAAAATTATTTCTATCATCCCGCGAGTACGAGCTCACAAAATTATTATTTATTCTATAAATACGGCGACTACGAGTTCACAAAATTAATTTCTTATTACTATACGTCTTTATTCACTTCAAGTTTTCTTTTCATCGAGCATTGCATCGATCTGTAGCGAGGAGTCTTGAGCATCGTAGACGTCCACATCGAGATTGGATTTGGGTCCAGTGTAAGTGCGGTAGCCATACAGGAAATAATAGGTTGCAGCCAAAAGCCACACGCCGATGTTGATGACACAAGTGTAGTTCATCGAGCTCTTGTCCACCTTTGGCGAGTTGGGGAACATCGACATCATGATGATGAAGAAGAGCCAAGTTACATTGACGAGGTGGATCGCATTGGTCAAGTATTTACCAAGGTAGAAAGGACCCGGTGAAAATCTTTTGCGACCAACGGGAAGTAGCACCAAAAGTGCTGGAGTACCCCATGCCAACATGTTGGAGGCCACGGCCAACGAAAACAATGCTCCTGTACCAGCAGAACCATTGATGAGAGAAAGCAAGCCCATGACAAGCGATAGTATTCCGGCGAAAATAGTGGCACGGACAGGAACCTTGACAAGAGGGTTGACGTACTTGATGAAGTTATGGAAAGGTAACCCATCATCACGCGCGAAAGCCCAAATCTGACGTGATGCGGCTGTAACAATCGAAATGGTCATAAGGTACTGACCGACAGCGATCAAAGACATGAAAGCGATTGCCCACTGCTTACCCAAGGCATCGTAAATGATTTGCGCCATTGGGTTCCCGGTAGGCGAGTTGATAAGAGCCATAGTGTCGGCTCCTTTAACGGTGGCAGCCAGGACGATACAAATCACCCAACCCAAAATCCAACAGGCGGCAATACTACCCAAGATTCCGAAGGGAATGGCACGTTGGGCATTTTTGGCTTCTTCTGAACAGTGGATCACCGAGTCGAAAGAGCCAATGGTCCAGATCACAGGCATCCAGGAAAGCACAAACAGCCATCCTGTATTCCACAGACGATAATTTTCGAGTTTGCCAAAAATGTAACTTGCATCGGTCAAGTAACCCTTATGGGATGCACCGATTGGCACCGCGATTATGTACAAAATGACAAGAAAAACGTTGACCACAATCGATACACCCTGAAGTGTGGCGGTGTGTTTAGTGGTGAGACTGCAAATTAAGACCGAGGTTACCACGCACGCCACGAAAACACCATAGTTTTTCGCATTCGTGATTTCAAAGTTACCGTCATAACTGATATAGACAGCGGATAATATCTCAGTAGCAAAACCATAAGCGATGGAACAGATGCCACCGCAGAGCCCAAGAGAGTTGGAGCAACCGATCACAAAACTGAGGGGAACACCCCATCCTGGGGGCGCGTAGTAGTTGGTGTAGTAGTATAAGCCTCCACTGGTGGGAATGGCAGAACCTAAAATGGTAAGCGAGGCTCCAGTAATCATAATAAAAAATCCGGCAACAAGCCACCCCCACACGAGACCCGAGGCCCCGGTCTGGAGACCAATATCCATCAGGGATGCCACACTGGGCAAGAGGCCCATAATACTGAACGCAATTCCAAAAACTTGGATGGTCGAATAATGACGGTTCAATTCTTGCTTGTAACCGATTTGTGCTAATAATTCATCGTCGTTGCTTGTTTGTAGAGGATGGATCACTCTAATTTCTGATCTAGCAGAAAGAACTTGCGATAAGTGTTCGCCTGTTCGGGAACCAACCGATCTGAGGGCCTCCATGATTCCTTGATGGAAAAGCACCGGGGCCGTACAGCCTTAAATATGCACACTTCATTTCAGTGATAGATACCAGCGTTTCAGGGCTCATATATTAGCGGCTCAAATATGCCATTGCTGCTGCCCACATCTACAAAAGAACTGTTCCACCGGTCCCCTCAGCCGCCGAATACTGTCGGCTGCGAAGTACCCGATCGGGCAAGTCCAATAGCGAGTACCGAATTAGGCTCTTACACGCGTTGATGATAGGGTCTATGCAGGAACGCTCCTCCGAATTCTGATCTCTGCAGCATCTCCGCAGCCATCTCCGCAGACGTCACCATGACGTCTACCTATGGTCCCGGAGCAAGACGCCGCATGGTATGGGAGACAGATGTGTACCTTTCTACCCATGCAAGATCATCGATAGGCAATGTGTCTTATCATCTCATATTCAAGATTGCGATCAGCGTGGCACAGCATTAGTAGACGTACTGATAACGCTTATGCGACGCGCATTATCTATATTAGGCGCAATTGTTAGTTAGGGTAATATCATGAAAATTTGGCCTGGATGTCAATCTTTTTTTTTATTTTTTGCTGTTTTGAAGGACTAAGCCTGACTAAAGTTGCAGATACCTTGCAAATATTCGGGTGTACGGCACTTTGATTTAGAGCGAACGCTTACGGATCTGCATCTATCAACTTATCTCCGCACCACCCAATAATTTTTTTCACTGATTGGTCCTGCTTCAGAGGGTGCAAGATTGTGATTCCGGATAGGAAGTGGATTGGCAGCCGATGTTCTCGCTCTCCAACAATAGCTTGAAAGCCACAATATCATGTCAGAGGGGTCTTCAAGCTCCCGCACAGCAGTGAATGTCCCGAAAAAGCCCCTCATTTCTTCCGACCTTCTCCGTGACCTTGATCTCCACTTTCGCCAGCTCCATCACCAAATTGAACAGCTAACCGCTCAAGCTAAAGTGGATGAGGAGAATTTCAAAGCGGCAGAGGCAAAAACTGAGCGCTTACGTCAAGAACTCGCTCAGAAGCATCAGTTTTATCAACAAAGTGTGCTGGAAAAGGCCGCTATCATAGTCTCACTTCTGAAAAGTGTAAGACACAAAGAGTTGGAATTGATCCAAGCTCACGATGAGATCAATCAATTGCGTAAACTCACTTACCGACTCAAATACGAGAATAATTGCGCCAGACAAGAGTCGTGAATGCGTTAACACCATCGACGGTCGAATTACAATAGATTGATGCACTTGTTCCTTGACATCCTGTCAAAAATTGAGCAGTTTATTCTATTTTGGGTGGTAAACTCTCTCATTGCTGTCCTAGGCTCGAATTCCTAACCTTTCATTACACAGATGGATTCACATACATAATAACCATGTCTGTCCTAACTTTTATTACACGGGAAAGTTTCTATACATAATACCCAGTGAGTTCATCCTGAACGCATTCGGTCAATACTTTTAGTCCGCGAGCAACCGCAGAATCCACATCAGTGGCCTTGATCCGATCAACATAAGCCAACACCAGCTTGTCCCTGAGCAACTGTTGTCTCAATGATATCACACTCTGACTAGTGGTTTTGACGGCATGGAAAGTTCCAGCCGGATTGTCGTTAAAGAGATCATCATCGAGCATATCTTCATCTTCTTTGATCTTGATCTCGAAGCCAAGGTCTTCGACTTGTTCCGCATTAAAGATACTAGCATAATGGTGTGCTATACTCAAAGAGAACAGTTCATCGTCGATATCTCCAGATGATGCTGAGCCTGGCTGCGCAAGTGGACGGTTCTTCCGCCAATACCGTTTGTCTTCATTTGAATGAACCGAGTTTGATACGCATGCGTACGCTCCAAGCGTGATGATAAGTCGACTTTCGTCATTGTTGGCTCTGTGATAATTCGAGATCTCCTCAATAATATAGTCGACGAGCAAGTCGTGGTCCTGTTGATGATTCAAGTAGTGATGGACAAAAGCCAACTCTGCTACTTCTTGCTCCGATTTAGTGCTGACAATTTCTGGCTTCACAAAGCTACAGAAGTACTTGCGAAGCCCATCGTATAACAGCGTCTCATGTCTAACCTCAACACGTCTTTCAATATAGTTCAGGTCCATCTGCTTGGTGATGACTTTGATGATTTGATTAAGCGTCTTTGAGGATCTCCAGTCCCTCATTTTCTTCAAGGTGTGAAGGATATCGCTACCGCAAATATTCAACACTATTCTGAAAATAAGCACGGGCGTTTCTTGTGAAATTTGTACATCATTATCCTCCCCGAGAAGATCTTCTCCATCATCTTCAAATAATTCGCTGCCCAAATTAGACTTTATTATGGAGAATAAAGCCTCGAGGAATGTATTGTCCACCACATTTCTTTGAACAAGAAGCTTACTCAAAAGCCAATTGATAATGTTGAGTGTACAAGGGACTAGGAAAACTTGAGACAAATAGTCGATTCCATTAGATAAAATCGGCATATCTATTATCTTGCTTTTTGCAGCGATTATAGATTGCTGGTATATCAAGGGAAGCAATTTGTAGATGTGCTTGATGTTGACGGATTTAATCAAGTCATCTGAGAGTCCATCATTTGTATCGTCGAATAAAGCATTTATCCAATCGCTCATCAAATTGTTGAAATTTGTCACCACTTCTTCATCTTCGCTGTTAGGAATATCGCTATTTGTAACCTTACTATTGGTTAAATTAGCTCCATGACTATAGTATACGTCGTTTAGGTAAGTCATAGTAAATGAGTTTTTCACACAAATTTTTGAATAGTCAAGTTCAAAGAAATCCACCATGAAAGCAATAGCCAATAACAACACACCAAAGTACAGATAAATATCCTGGAATCTTTCATCATCGTCATCCTCGAGCTTGAAATTATCCTTATCAGCATAGTCGATTAAGGAATTTAAAATGAATTCTGGGTTAGAATTGAATGCGATGATATTCACAAATTGGACGTTGCTAAACATAGCTAAAAGGATACGGTTCAACTTCTCTTGATCTCTATAATTAATAAGGTCTTCCACTATGGTCTTCACTAATTTGCCCAATTCCAACTGCTTCTTGTATGAGAACTCAACCGACTTTGGCAACGAGGCGATGAAATCAATCAACCCAGATTCTTCGAGTGAAGTAAATTCAGTATTCACGTTTAATAGCTTTTCATTGAACGATTTTTGAAGATCCGATTCGGCATTGAATTGGTTCAACTCCTGCTGTAAAGTTTGTTGAACCGCTTTGAAATCGACTGGGAAGAATTTTTGGAAAGATGATGGTGCCAAAACCTTATTGAAAATACAAGATTTGACAAATGCTTGTCTTAAATCATAAGGTTTTGGAGCTCCAATATTGATTGAGCTGATGGAATGAATTACCTTATCGGATAATGACTGGAATGCGGTTTCAATTGCCTTTTCTGCATTTTCCTCGTTACTAAACTTCAAACTTAAGAGGATCACGGGGGCTCTGGAAACTATGAAATTTCTCCAATTGAAAAGGATATAGTTGGATTCCTTGAATTGAATTGCATTTGCAAACCCTCTGATCAATGCTTTGACGAACTCGACGGCAGTGAGGTATGAGTTCTTGCTGATAGGGTTACCCGAAGGATCATTACCACTGCAGAAATTCAACACGAAATTCGAAAAGATGGAGACATTATCGTCGAATTTGAAATCTTTCATTATTTTCGTGAACCAAATGAACTGTTTCATCTCTTGATAGCCGGCAAGGTAACCTGACGCCAAGTGAGACGGGCTCAACGATTTGAATGAGGTAGTCACGGAGGAGGACTCTCTTACTGAAGAGTTCGGGGTTTGCGATATTGAGAGTCTATGCAAAGAACCCGTTTCCTCGGACATGAACTTATTCAATTTCTCCTTATTCAAGAATTGTTCGGCCTTTTTATATAGGAAATGCAATAATCTGTGGAAGTTTAACTTTTTTAAGCACTTGAGAAGCTTGATCATAAAGTCTTCGAGTGACGTATCCTTGGAGTAGAAACGGTCGATCAAGTTACCCCAAAATATGATAATGTGATGGGCCAACAACTGATCATTTTTCGGGCTTGTTTCGGTTAAGCCTGCAAATATCGAAATCGTGTAGTCCTTGAAGTGTGAATTGATGAGGCTGGAGATGATTTCTCCGTCTACTCCTACCGATTTATGAGCAAGAATGTAGGCCACTTTCTTGAGGTATGCGATCTGACTCATCGGGTCCAATGACTTTAAACACTTCCAGAATTTGCTGAGTTGGTCCTGTGAGCTGAGTGATAGATGAATGACGCGGTCGACACGGCATTCGTCGTTCTCTTTCTTGTTGAGGATGGAGGCACCATGGGTGTCGAGAGTGAGAAGATTGGTGATGTACTCTGCTGAGGAAATGGGTTCACGAGCCTCAAGCTGCGATATAAGCGAATTGAATGATTTGGGTGCCAAGCGGTGACTGATGGCTCGCTTGACCACCTTGCTGAGCGTAGGTTTCTCAGACATGTCTATTGAAGTTTGGTGGGATGTAATTGCGTAAAATCGCACTGCGAAAATGGAACCAAAATGGTAGTGTCTATGAATGCGGTGATTGATAACGAGGTTTAGCGAGATCAGAAATTCCTAAAAACATTTAAAGTAGACATTTAAAGTGAACTTTTCGATTCCAGATCAACAATAAAGAAGCCATCTGAATTAGAATACGAAGAGTCTTAGTCACTTATTTGAGACTAAGTATTTTTGGACTTACTACATTACAATATTCCATATGATAATCCAACAAATATATTTCCTTACCTAGAGTCCCAGCGTAACATGAAATAAATAGTTCCAAGAGATAAATCAAACTTAACAAGACCAATAAAAAATGAAAGAAATATAAAAAAAAGCTCAGTTTCAAAACTTTACTCACCACATGCTGGAACCGCTGAACCCCGAGAAAAGATGCGTGTTAGTGCTCGAAGACCCCAACGTGGTGCTACCAGCGGAAAGCGATGGCTGGCTGTTCAGACCCCAGATTGAAGAGGAATTCGTATTAGTAGCATTAGGAGGTAAAACAGACGAAAGTAAAGAAGTATTATTAGGAAGGGTTCCCGAGTTCGAAAGCGAATTTCCACTAGAAGCACCCGAATTCAAGGGCGAAATCGTGGTGTTCAAAAAGAGATTCGGAGGCGAACCTTTATTGGAAGAATTAGCTGGCGGAAGCATAATAGGTGAGTTGATGAGATTATTGCTGTCTGGACCAATGGAGTCAAAAAGCTTGAAATGAAGCAGGCTTGACGGTTTTTGATTAACTGTCCCTGTAGCCGCCGAAAGCAGAGGAGACAGAAGTGATTGCGCACTATCGTTGAAAAGGGCATAGCTGCCCTTCAAGTCGATGGGCCCATTCATCGAGTTAGAATTAACCGATGCTGGGGCCTGTGCTTGTGGACGGGATTCTGACAAAACTGACGAAGACGCCGAAACATCCGAGGAATCTTTGGTTCCAAAGATTTGAGGCTTGTTTGGGTAGAAAGATCCTCCTTGCTTGTGCTGTTGTATCTGCTGAAGCGGCTGCTGGTACGGATTCGACTGGACAGCCTGTGCCTGCTTGTAATTGTTGTGATGATAATTCTGATGATTTTGGTGCTGGTATTGTGACTGCTTTGAGAAATGCTGTTGAAGGAGGTAGTTTTGCTGTTGCTGTTGCTGTTGTTGTTGCTGTTGAACGGGGGCCAAAGCATGCTTATTATGATTAGAATGATGACTATTAGACGATGCGTTATTGGGTAAATTTTGGTAGTAGTTTTGAGAATAGTTATTTCCGCCATTTCTGGGGTAGTAGTTCAGCTGCATGGCTGACCCAGAATGAGAATATCCATTGGCATTATGAGATCCTTTAGGATACGCGGTGAGGGCCTTTTCGATAGACTCGATTTGACTGGTGAATGGAGCCAACTCTAAAACTCTCTTTGGATATTCTGGGGTTTCTATTGACTCCTTATTGGCCAAAGACTCCAGTTCTGACTTGGATGACATCTTCAATAATAATATTAATGCAAAAACTTAAATGAAAAAACAGGCTAGTACTGATAGGATGAAAAAAGAACAAATCAACGTGCCTAAGTCTATAATGCACACGAAGTATAAATCGATAAAAAGGGCCGAGGAAAAAGATGGAAGGGTCTGGCGGAGGTGTTCAACGACAGTGAAAGATTCGAGTCAAGTCGTATATCTTGTCTAGAGTCTATGCACTGGATCTAACGATACGGATCGGCCTTTTGTGTCTGGTGTGGGGGAGCGCAGGGATGAAGCGGCGCAGAAGGAAGGACTCACACGAGAAGAGAGGAAAGCTGAATGCCGAATACTTTCCTGGATAGACACGTTGAAGCAAAGGAGGTGGCGGCAGAGGAAACACTGGGAGACGGGAATGTCTGTTTAAAGCACTGGCCGCACCGTCGTCGTCGGCGGCTCACGTGAATGATTTAACGCACGCGACGCGACATCATGGCCCAAAGCACTTATAAGCTATATATTAGTAAGGTACGGTTTGGTAATTACATGGGGCGAGGAGAAAGAGTCTACTATTTCTGGTTGGGGTTCTTGGAGTCATTTTTGCTTTGATCTCGCTTAAAAATTCTGATGTCAGTGGTAGAAAAGTTTATACTCAAAATGCTGATAAATTTAATTTTCATCAAAATTACAGAATTTAATTAGAAGTAGAATTAATTGTAGGGCTGACAAATAAATTGGGAATGGGCCATGTAATCAATAGTAAATTGGCCATATTCATTAAAATTTTTACCTTCAAATTTGAATTATTCTACATCTCCGCAGTCTTACTTAATCACAATTATCGTTAGAGTACATTGCTAGCGTATCATTAAATATCTACTCCGCGGAGGCATTGAGTTGCCAGTCAGGAATGCCCGACTTTTCGCTCGAGGGAGTTTCAGCAGATTCGGCTTTGGATTCCTTGCCTGCATTTAATTGCCATGAAGGCACACCGATCTTGTCAATATTGTTTTTCACAGCATCGCCGTTCACATTGCCGCTTTTGGGCACAGACACGGTATGTTCATTCTTTTCTTCTTGTTGCTTGTGCTTCATTTGCCATGCCGGAATACCTGCTGCACTTACACTACCCACAACTTCAGGTGCAGTGATATCTGGAGAAGGTAATTTTTCTGCTTCTGGGGTTTTCTCGCCGTTCTTTGCTTTGGCTCTCTTGAGAATTTCGGATGCAGAAGGAATCGAAGAAACTGGTGCCAACTTTCTTTCAGGGGCCGAAGTTTGTCCGTTTGTTCTGTTCTTCAACAATTGCTTCAAAGATTGTAATTCTTCGTTAATTTCTTGCAATTCGTCCCTGATGTTCTCTTTGGTAAGCGACATGTTCTTCTCGACGCTGTTACTCAAATTGTCGATTTCGAGCTTCATCAATCTGAGATCGTCATCGAACTTAAGCTTATCCTTATTGTACTTGCTCAAGAAATCATTGACATTCTCAATCACCACATCAATTTCTTTAAGTTTATCCTCACTTGCTTGCTTAATATCAGCCTGGTCTTGACTCAACTGCTCCAAAACCTTATCAATCTTGAGGAATTCCTCGTCAATCTTCTGCTTATCCTTCTCGATGGCAGTCTGACTGGGTGGGATAATGCTAGGGACCAAGTACCTGCTGAAAACTTGGTAAGCTGCGTAGGTCACACCGGCAGTGGCGGTAGCCATGATGAAGTAGTCCTTCCAAGACCGTTCCGGAACGGCAGGAGCATTGTAGTAATCTATAGGATATTGTTGAGGTAGATAAGCTGGTGCAGCGGGTGTAGAAGCTGGTGGAGCAGGAGAACTGCTGTTGGTGGAGGTGATGCTGGTGGACGTTGAAGAAGTAGTAGGATTTCCAGCCCTTCTAAGTGCTTCTTCGATTTCTTCTTGGCCCAAACCTTTGGACTCCAAGAACTCAATCTTCTTGGTCAAAGGCAGCGAATGCACATTGGGGTCCTTGAGGAACGACACAGCACTGTTGATGAGCTCTTCGTTCATTGATGTGTGGGGAATGAATAGTGCTAGACAAGGATTATATATAAAAGTTCTGACCGAGGTACTCCCTCACGTGCGGTATTTGATCGGGGTCGAATTACGAGAAGTGAATTATAGAGAAGGGTCTTGAAAAGATGGCCGTAAAAAGATGCAATGAAATGGATTTAAATATGTGAATAAAGATGTGAAGCAACTGTTATTAATGATGATTTATTTTGCTAGTGATATTGTCTACTGCTTCTTTTACTTATGGATGGATAAATTGTAACTGGCCTAATCATGTGGGGTACTGAGGGCCCGCGTCATGTGACTAGGCATGCAGCCGAGGTTATTGGTGGGGGAGAATCTGTGGTGGACTTTTCGCTTACATAAGATTCTATCTGGTCTAGTCGTTATTCATTGATTATATACAAGATTAGCTTTCTAACACCTTTTTGGCGACGTTGCTCCGCAACAATTCTTCATACAAGCACCAGCTGATACCAGCACTCAAACCTTTTCTACTAAGCCGCAACGACAAACCCCGGAAAAGGTTGCGAAACCCGCCTTCTTCCGAAAGAAGAATCCGAGTTGTCTTGACTATCGAAGTCTGATTTGTCAATTGAAGCCGCGTTTTGATGGCGTCGAATGGCGCAGTGATGGCAGTGGAGACCGATGCTGCAAGCACTGCTGCCGACGAATTGACCACTCCTGAGTTGTACTCAATTAAATTGGTGGGAAGCACCAATGGTGTAATTGTTGGCATCAAATCATTTTTGAAAACTTCGTAGAATAGCACGTAGAGTCCGGCGTAAGGACAGTCTCTGGCCAATGTAGCCACCGAGCCTTTGAAGAAATTCCGGATTGACTTCGAGGATGGTTCGCCCAATTTTGACTGATTTCCCAAATAAATTCCTTCCACCCCTTCGTACATCGAGTTATAGTTGTACATATTGGACTCAAACCTGGTCTTGATCACGGTCACGGGCATGGTGATAAATCCCACAATTGCTCGTACAACAAACCCCGTGGCCAAGTTCTCGAACGGGGTAAGCTTTGGAAGTACCGATGTCGATGATTTGGTGTCAGCATTGACCTTGGCCTCCGCCAAGTAAGTACGAGATTTCAGCAATATGGTGAAGTAGAGCCCCGCGCCCACGGATGTCCGTAAGGTCGACGGCAATGCACCACGCCACAAGTCCTTTATCTGGGTGAGTTTCTTGAGCTCTTTGGCAATGGTGGTCCGGTATTCATGGCCGGTTATGCTTTGCTGTTGTTGAAGTCTTGTTTTGAGTAAGTCGAACGGCTGGAGAGTCACTGCGGATACCAAACCAGCCATTCCACCGGCCAAAAGATGGACTTTGGCACTTGGGGCGGTCGAGGAGGAGCCTTTGGTTATATCTTTGGAGTCATCTTTGGTCATTCTAGGCGAAATAATGGATCATTGGTAGCACTAATGGCGGTAAAGTTAAGAAAAGCTGGAGGCAAGATTTTGTGCGAGTGATGTAATTGTGCGAGAGAAAGTGTTGAAAAGAGGTAACAGATATATGTGACATTACTCAAAGCAGACATTAATGTTTTTGTTGGACCAAGATCAAAATATTTATTTCCGGCCGTCGTGATTGGTTCCTATTGTGTGTTTGAATTGCTTCAATTGATGTACTGCAATCATTAGTTTATAATGTACTACATTTTTAGGTGTAAAATCGATGATAGGCGAAAAGGGTTAGAGAGAGCGAGCATACTGAGTATCCACCCAACAGCTCAGTATGAATGTCAGAACTTGCAAGAGGAACATAAGGGAACATGAGATGGAAGACTGAAAAGCTCTGAAATTGTCCTGTGGCTGGTCTTTTCGAAGTCATTCAGATTAAAAATTTGTCGGGGTATAGTGCCTTCTCGCATGTATGACTGGTTAAAGTCTTTAACCGCGCAGTCCGCTTTTTCTCCAGGTATTGAAGCATATCTCTACAATCTGAGAAGCTCAATGATCAATTTTTCAGAAATGGACGAATTCCGAGAACTTGAAGTCGCTACATTTGATACCTGCTACTCTACGCTTTCTCTTCTAGATGTGGACAAGCCACGATGTAATGCATTTTAAACACCTCCTGAACTAATATTCGACTCCTAAAAGTTACCATTTCATGGACTCCAAAAAGTCACTGGCGGACTTGGAAAGGACCAATTCCGGATCAATGCCATCAAGTTCCTCCTCCGAGCCCCATAATGAAAGACTTGCAAGTGCGAGGTACCCGTGGAAAGGATCTGGGGGCGCGTTTGCGTCTCTTCCAAATCCCCCCATCATCGAGTTTTGAGTCTTGTTCAACAAGTACTCCTTCGCGGTGTCCAAATCCACCAATGCCAAGTTCTCAGCCCCCATGAGCTTCAAACTACCGGTACACCACCAGGAGTAACAAGTGTCTGCGAATTTGTTTTCGCGGCCATTGAATCCGCCGGTATCGGTTTCCGCGTTGTAGTAATGGTACTCGTCGCGGTATAGTTCGCTTGGATACAGGACGTGGCGCTGCACAAGCCAGGCACGAGTGGTGTCAAACTCGGGCCCTGAGATATCGTCCCCTATAAGTTTGAGGCAGGCCAATCCACAAAAGGTAAAACCCAAATGTCCCTCGTCGTGTACTGTGGAACTGAAGGCTCCATTGTAGGCCACGCGCGCGCGAATAAAGCGTCGCAAAGCCTCAATATCAAAATCGTGAACCCGGTCTTGCTTGGGCAACTGGTGATATTTAAGCACTCGTCTAGTACATGCTGCAATGTAGCAAAGCCGCAAATCGGTCTCGCCAAATTGGTCCCCTTCGGATGTGAGCGTAGGCACAAATGCACCAGCATTTGGCCCATCGCGAATTTGGCATGCCAGCACAAACTTCATGATTTTATGACGATCCAACTTTTTGGAGAAATCGGTCTTTAAGAGAATTAAATCGCCCAAGCCGAAGAATGTAGCCGAAAGACTAGGGAGATCGTAGCCTGTAGCGTTCTTGAAAGACAGAGTGGCGCGGAACGCGGTGTACTCGTCTGTATCGACTAAGAACTCGGAGTAGATGCGAGTGGCATGGTAGAGTTGTTCTTGGGGTGAGAAATCAAGACGGTTGAGTAAGGCCAAGCCGTTGAGACAAAAATAGATTAATGCAAGCTTATTGGAGTCTTCCGACAGCACACTAGCGGGCAATGCCTGGAGACACCGGTTGAAAAACTTCTGATGCTTCGAGGTAAGGAGGGACATTCTCCCCGATCTGAAGATGCGGAGTCAACCACGAGTTAGCTGGACAAAGTGGGATCAGCACACGTGACAGGCTGAAAAGTGGTTCGCATGGTGTGCCTGGTCGCCCGATTGGGCTAAAGTCGTCCATATGGCTGCGAGAGGCTGTGCGACAAAACAGTCTTCGCTACAAATCCTCTTGAAACAGTGTCTGGAAACCGCGTCGGGCCCAGCCAGTGCTTCACGGACAAGGCAGTGCCCGAGGAGGCTTCGAGGCAAATGCTCTGGTCCGGCAACTTTAGCTTTTGAGCCGTCTCCCTCGGTGGAGATCATTAAAGATCCTTCAAGATCGCTTATTTGCTGGAGACTTGGCAAATCTCACCGAACAACTGCGCTTAAACTGTACCATAACCCCGCGCTGTAGATTTAGGTCACTATACCGTCACTGCATACCAGAAGTCTTGCGACTTCTATGCGACTTCTATACACGAATGGCTTGCTTGCTTCCACTCGACACGGTTGCGGTTAAACAATTGCTCGAAACAGCACCGAGTTTCGTGTCACAGGCTAGCACTCACAGCAACGCTCGCACTCCATCTTTTCTTTTCCCCTGGAAAGAATAGGTACAGCCACTGTTGCAGCCACCAAATCCGGTAGTAGTGTCCCTTACATCACAATACAGTGATGATCTAGGCATCATATTACAGTTTGGCTGCCTGAGCAATTGCCCCGACAGGATGGAGAATAATGTGGCTATACCGGTTATGAAGCTGTAACACGCTTCAGGTACCATGTCAGCCTTGGTAGAGCCCGAGGAACTGCCAAATTCATTCTCTATAAATTGAAGCGATTCCCAATCGTTATTCCGTTCATCACAGATCTCTTCTGACTTTCACAAACACATCCTCACATACATTCACAATGAAGTTCTCCAGCTTAGCCTTAGCCCTCGCCGCCTCCGCCGCTGTCAACGCCCAAGTCTTGGGTAACGACCGTGTCAACGACGTCCTCAACAGAAGAGCTGGCAGCTCCGCCGAAGGTGGTTCCTCCGACTCTGGCTCTGGCTCTGACTCTAGCTCCGGTTCTACTGGTTCCGACTCTGGCTCTGGCTCTGGCGGTTCTGCTGGTTCCGGTGGTAGCGTCCCACAACAAGGTTCTGCTGCTGCCTCTGGTGCTGGCTCCAATGTCAGTGCTGCCGCTGCCTCTGTTGGCTCTGAACTTTCCGGTGCCACTGCCTCTGGTGCCTCTGGTGCTGCCTCTGGTGCCGGTGCCGCAACTAGTGCTGCTGCTTCTGGTGCCTCTGGTGCCGGTGCTTCTGCTACTTCCGGTGCCGGTTCCGCTGCTTCTGGTGCCTCTGGTGCTGGTTCCTCTGCCATGTCTGGCGCTGGATCTGCTGCCTCTGGTGCTTCCTCCGCAGTTGGTGCCTCTGGCTCTGCTGGTTCCGGTGCTTCTGCCTCCAAGTCTGGTAGTGCCTCTGGCTCTTCTGGCTCCAGTGATTCTTCTGGTTCTGCCGGTGCTTTGCTCGGTGGCTCATCTTCTGCTAGTGGCTCCAGCTCCAAGTCTGGCTCCAGCTCTAAGTCCGGCTCCAGCTCTAAGTCCGGTTCTTCTTCTACTGGTGCTGCCGTCGGTCAAAACGCCGGCTTCGGTATGGCCGCTGTTGCTGCCATTGCCGGATCCTTGTTGATCTAAGCTTCCTAAAACAAATATTTCTGTTTGATACAGTAATTTGGGTAATTTATATTGGTTAATAGTATTCTAATCCTAGAGATACAAAAATGCATGTAGACGAAACAGAATCACGTTCAATTGACTTGACAGTCGTTACTATTTCTCATGATAGTTTCATTTGGTCTAGGCTGATTGCTGCAACTAGCCCATGCAGTACTAAAACCCAATTTCGTCATCTAAAATTAGATATGCAGGATCCGGGCAACTAGTACTAAACCTGGAACAATTCTTGCATATTGACATCATAGCAGGCGATTCTTGCGTTGGAATTCTGGTTGATCAACGACAATATCACAGGCAATTCGTCTTTCTTCGCTTGCCGAATGACAGTGGAGTAAGTGTGGAATTCGTAACTTTTCAAGTCTGTCAAAAACTTGGATTTTTGCTCGATCAAATTGGACACATCTACATCAATTTTCTTGAACCATGTTCTCTCCACCCCAGCGAAACCTTCTCCATTCTCGGCGGAATTCGAAGCGCATATTTCAGCTGGCAATGTACCGTCGATTCTGAAACAGATATCGGCTAGATTGATGTTGAGACCGCATCCAAGTAACTTGGTCAATGCTTCCTTAAGGGTCCAAAGATGATTGAAAACGAAGTATCTCTGGTCTGGGTGACACTCGAGAAGTTGTGCTTTCTCGGCAGGATGAAACATTGGCTGGAACTGATCCATGAATTCAGTCGTGGAAATACTCGTTTGTTGCGAGTGTGAGAGGTCAATACCAATAGGACTATTAGTATCAGAGAACTCAATTGCAATGCTTAGAACCTTGTCTGATGTGCTCGAGTTGAATTGAATAGGTTTGCCTTGAACTTCAAGCAAAGGCTTACCGTACTGATTGTAAGTAAATTGGATGGGGTTCCATGGATTATTCGTAGAGTTTCGTGTCACTGCATTCAAAACTGTTCGTGTGAATAGGACATTAACTAAGGTCTTGCACTGATGCCCCTTATTCTTTATGGCAAGAATTTTCTGTTGTTCATGCGGATTATTGAGTAGCCTGAGGACCATTTCGAAGCTGAAATCATCCTGAAGAATATCTAGTAGGGAAGTGATGTCTGCAGTGAACACCAAAATGGTGCCTGGTTCGGTTGGAAACTCTTGCATTACCTATGTATTCAGATCTTGGGTCAATTCATAAACAGTGGTGCATCGTTAGCTACGCATTGACTCTTGATAAAATGACTAATTTATGGTGAAAAATTCAACTGCGATATTAGGGCGTGCGCGTGCTACTCGACTACAGTACTGTATCTGGCTATATTTGCAATTATCATAAATCAAGACAAAGGTCTATATCTGGCTCTAGCTGTAAAAATCATATAAATCAAGAAAAATCAAGTAAGTCTGATGCTCGTTTGCTTTCTAAAATCACATGGTATTGAATCAATAGAAACCTAAAGGCTCGTTAGATTCGTAAGGATTCTTCAAAGAATCCTCGTAAACTTCCTTCACAATTTGTTTGATCAACTCAAAGCTCTCATCGCTTTGTTGATAATGGAAGGCAATACGAGGAGGAAATGCTTTAATTCCGTATTTTTTGACCAATTCACGGAACAAATGAGGGTTCATTTTATTCTTGTGATAGTCGATAAACACAAAGTTAGTTTCCACTGGACTTGCTAAATGAACGTTATTAGCATCACACCAAGCTCCCAATTCCTTAGCACGAGCGTGGGTCTTTTCAAGCTGAGGGAAGTTTTGATCAATGGCCACAATCGCCATACATGCCAACAATCCACTTTGTCTGATACCTCCACCATTTTGCTTTTTGAAGTGGTTTGCTTTGGCAATAAATTTAGATTCTCCAACTAAAACCGAACCAATGGGTGCTCCTAAAGTCTTGGAGAGGCAAAGCGAGACACTGTCAAAATAGGAACAATATTCCTTCATCGAGATTCCAGTGGCTACTGAAGCATTCCATAATCTGGCACCATCCAAATGAAGACAGACATCGTTCTTTTTACAGAAAGCCAGGATTTTGGCGATTTCTTCGATAGGGAAGATCATTCCGTGCAAGGTGTTCTCCAAGGAAATCACCTTTGTTGGGGCACCATGAATCTCTCCATCATCTGGCACGAAGTTTGGCACGATATCATCGTCCAAAGTAAGATAGCGGCCATTCTTAGGATGGATTGTTTGCACCATCGCTTGCGATAAACTGGCCAATCCACCTGCTTCATTCGAATATACGTGGGCACGATAATCACACATCACGGCGTGTGGTGGCTGGAACAAGTTCGACCGAAGGGCAATCTGGTTAGAAAGAGTTCCGCTCACACAGTACAAACCAGCGGGCTTGCCTGCCAATTTGGCCACTTTTTCTTCCAATTCGATCGTGGACTTGTCCTCGTTGTAGACGGCATCTCCTAAAGTGGAGAGCGCAAGTGACTGCACCATTGCAGCGGTTGGAGTAGTGAAGGTATCACTGCGGAAGTCATTGTGGGCAGGACTGACTGAAGTGTACACTGAAAGATCCATTGTTCAAGAGAATAGGTGATATATGCTGATCGTAAATCGATCCAGATATGATAGTGCTCACGTGAATGGATTTATTTAAGCGGGGGAACTCTCGCATAACCGTTAGCGGCTCGGGGTACCTCCACAAAACCTGTGGCGCTGATAAAACAGGCTCCGCATACACCTCCTAAATTAGGCAATGGCGCGGGTCTGGCCTAGTAGCTTGGGAGAATCAGAATAAGCCCCCAACAGAGGCTTTCCAGAGTCAAATTAACCAGTCTTTCTGACTATAGACTTAGTCATAGCACCCAGCATATCTTCCTAGACTTCTCAATCCCCGTTTTTTACCTTTTTTTCTAGTTGATTAGGTGATTCGTCTTTCCCTCTTCTCTCCACTTTTCATTTTTACTCGCACCCAATTTTGCGCCATCGTTGCATCTTTGGCGGCTACCCGCGATAAGGCATCCAGATCCGTCGGCATTTTACCACTATAAAGTAGATCCATTCCCCTGAAATTGCTATCAAAATAATTATTTGCCATGTCTCTCCCATTAGAATACGAAGTTACCTTGCCAGACGGCACCAAGATCCAACAACCTTCCGGTTTGTTCATCAACAACGAATTCGTCAAGTCAAAGTCGGGTAAGACCTTGGAATCTTATAACCCAGGAACAGGCGAAGTCAATGGTGCTGTATATGCCGCCGATAAAGAAGATGTTGATCTCGCTGTGGCAGCCGCTAGAGCTGCTTTCAAGCCATGGAAGAAGATGGATGACGCCAAAAGAGGTGAATTGTTGTTCAAGTTCGTCGCTGCTTTGGAAGCCAAAGCCGATGAGCTCGCCTCCATTGAAGCCTGGGATTCCGGTAAAACCAGAGATACCAACGCTTTTGGTGATGTGACCGAAACAATTGACGTTTTCAGATACTACGCCGGATGGGCTGACAAGATTCAGGGTAAAACTATCCACACTTCTCCAAAGAAGTTGGCCTACACTTTACATGAACCAATTGGTGTTTGTGGCCAAATTATTCCATGGAACTACCCATTGTTGATGGCCGCCTGGAAGTTGGCCCCAGCTTTGGCTGCCGGTAATGTTGTCGTCCTCAAGACTTCCGAGGTCACTCCATTGTCGTTGTTGCACGTTGCCAAAATCTTCAAAGAAGTCGGTTTCCCACCTGGTGTGGTAAACATCATTTCCGGTTTTGGTGCCACTGCCGGTCAAGCCTTATCGGAGCACAAGGACGTTGATAAGATTGCATTCACCGGTTCTACTGCCACCGGTAAGCTCGTTCAAAAAGCTGCTGCTGCTAATTTGAAGGCTGTCACCTTAGAATGTGGAGGTAAATCACCATTGATCATCAGAGCTGACGCCGATATGGACCAAGCTGTCAAGTGGAGTGCTGTTGGTATCATGTTCAACCAAGGTCAAGTTTGTACCTCGACCTCCAGAATCTACGTCCACGAGAAGATCCACGACGAATTCGTTCAGAAATTTGCAGCTCACGTCAAAGAGGCCTATGTCCAAGGTGACGTTTTCAACTCACAAGCCGTCGTGGGTCCTCAAGTTTCCAAGGAACACTTCAACAAGATTGTTAGCTACCTTGACATCGGTAAGAAGGAAGGTGCTACCGTGGTTCTTGGTGGTGAGCAAAACACAGATGGTGTCTTAGGCAAGGGTTACTTTGTCAAACCTACCATTTTCTCCGATGTGAAGCCTCACATGAGAATTGTCAAGGAAGAGATTTTCGGTCCTGTCGTCACTGTTGCCAAGTTCTCCAGCGACGAGGAGGTTCTCAAGCTCGCCAACGACACCGAATACGGTTTGGGTGCCGCTATCTTCACCTCCGATATCACCGTCGCTCACAACATGGCCCATGACATTGAAGCTGGTATGGTCTGGATCAACTCTTCCAACGACTCCGATTTACACGTTCCATTCGGTGGTGTCAAGGCATCCGGCCATGGTAGAGAATTGGGTGAATATGGTTTGACCACTTACACCCTGGCTAAGGCGGTGCATGTCAACTTGGGCAACAAATTGTAGATACGATAACGAAAATAAATGAGAAAAGCGATAAGTCCTTAGACCAATACAATACGATCAAGATCAAACAATTCTCGATCTAAAACAAAAAGTCAATTTGAGTTCGCCTCAATTCAATGTAAAAATAATTTTACCGGTACTCCTAGCAAAATATTTATATTAAGTGAAAAAGAGCGAAGTCACTTAGTGATGCGTGGACTGTTTCGCATGTAGATTAAACTTTCGTCTAACTAATTATCCCGAGTACAAATGATCTCATCCCTTAGAGATCAAGAGGCTTGTTTTACTGGATTCACTAGCCAAGCATTGAAAAACAGTTTCAAGTGACTACCTCAAAAGAACAGGTCATAAGAAAACATCTCCAAGAATAATTCACCATCACAATCCACCAAGATTAGAAGCACGCGAAAGTCTAAGATCAAAACCGAGTTAAGCGGAGATGCCACCGCATAAATTGCGCTACCGATTCGGGACCAAATCTTTATCTAGCGCATGCGAACTAAAGGTTACGATGGAGTGCCAGGGATATCGCGACGCGAACACGAGTAAACTTCAGAAGAGGTTCGTCTTTACGATAGACAATGTTGTCGTTCTGAGGTGAAACCAAAGTAGCTTATAATTACCTCAATCTAGCTGACACAAGGGAGAGTCGTCAGGGTGGAGTTAGTAAGCATCCCCGGAGAACTCCAGCGTTATCGGCAAATCTTGGAGAAGCACCGAGCGTGCCCAGTCAAGCATAGCAACTTCAGAATCGAACTAAGCACATTCGGTGGGGAGTGTAGTGCGCGCGAATAGCCCCGTGAGATCATATTTTAAAGATTGTGGGGAATTTGCGGCATTTCGCGACGTTCTAGTTTACCACAGCGTAGCGGTAAACCCGGCTGAAATTTCCTATTTACGGAGGATAACTACGTAAGGGCAGATACTCGTCCCAATCAACATGTTTGCTTGACACAAAGACGGTGTCAAACACCTGGAATTGGCGTTAATCACCGATAATCCCGTCAAAAACAGACAACAATAGCGAGGCACTACCTCCAGCTGCGCTTCCCCAATCCAGGCATCATTTTTTGCTGGTGACAATTGACGCAGGTCTAGAGCACGCAGGTCTTCTATTGCATCGGCCTTGACATAGATGATGACATCCCTTTGGCCAAGAAGTTTAACCTAGTTTCACTGCCAACGAAGCCACCCCACCACCACGTGCAAGCTCTAAAATCAAATTGGGCCCCAAAACTTGGCACCAGCGCATGATCTGGCAGCGGGTGGCGTGGATTGGAGACAATTTTCAAAAATTATCTTCATCTCGGTCATATCACCCCACTGAATAATCGGCGAGCGCTTCCCCTCCCAAATCAGCAGGACAGCCCCTTTTCTCCTCAATTAGTGGAGTATTTCATTTTTTTCGCGGAATGACAAACAAGACCGATAAGCTTAGACAATAGCCTGGGCGTGCGCATGCACAGGTACCAAGATGATTTGATATATATATATACTCGGATACCCACCGGTTTCCAGCTTCCACCGCGATGACCAATCCTCAGCACCCACACCTGGGCGCTCCTCCCCAGTTCCCGCAATTGACACAACCAGTACAATTCCCGCCACACGCCTATTCGCCCCATTCTGCGCATCATCACAATCAGCACTCCAATTCTCAGGTCTCTCCCCGCGATAGTCATCATGAATTGAGGCTCAAACCCCATGGTGCCCCCAACTACACTACATCCTCCGCACTGTCCATACAAAGATCTCCAAGTCTCAGCCATCGCAGCAGCTTCAGCTCGTCATCGACCCCCGTGGTCAACAAACGTCACTCGTTCTCCGACACTGGCCCCGCCGGCAGCGCGAATACTGTCAGTGGTTCTCCACTGCTCTCTAGCGAGCATATTATTGACCTCATGGAACGTGAGCAAGACGCCATAGTTCTCAAGTTGATGAAGGAGATCGACGCATTGAAACAAGAAAACAAGTCGCTCAAGACAAACGGCGGGTCTGTAAGTCTGGCATCGGGTCCCAATGGTTCCACGCTTGTACGTCGCTCTTCGTCACTTCTGTCGCACCGCAATTCGATCTCTTCGGTGTCGCTGGCGGTGTCGCAGTCAAATCAACAGAGCCCCGTCACTGGGTCCGCGCCTCCTTCTAACAAGCGCAATAGCACATTATTTCATAACTATTCGGTAGTTCCACCTACTGCCAGCGACGACATGTACAAGAAGTACAAGTCGGCGCTGATCGACTCGGTGGAGCCTCGCGACCCTAGCCCTCCTGCTAAGTTCGTTTCCCGTAGTCGGGCAGGTTCGGCGGTGCCCTACGATGTGGTTTGCGAAGAGAACAAGCATTTACGCATGGAATTGTCAAGACTCAAACACGAGATTGATGCCATGAAAAGGTATAAGGATATTTAGGTAAGTATAGGATTTATAGAGTGGTGCTGGACGCGCCAACCCTGGCATACAATAAAAGAGGAAAAACAATTGGTAGTAGTCAAAAATAAGATAGAAATACAATTGATAGTCAAAATAAGATAGGAAAACCAAATGGTAGTAGTTAAAAAAACATGGGAAAACCAATTGGTAGTAGTCAAAAATAGGATAGAAAAACCAATTGGTAGAAGTCAAAATAACATAGGAAAAAAGTAACATAGGCAAACCAATTGTAGCCAAAAGTAACGACTTACTAAAACTAGTTATTTTTTCTTGGCAAGATGCTAGTCGGTGTATCTCTATGCTGGCGAAAAATCCCAGCCATAGCACGCTGAGCCACTACTATTTTGTCCTCTGGTTTTGTGCCGGATTTTCGCGATTATGGCCGCAATTATCAACGGCTGCGAATTTAATCACAGTGCACAAACACACCAGTATGAAGCTCAACGCCTTGATTGTTCTAGCTTGTCAAGCCGGGCTAGCTAGATCTGTGATTCTCCCGGATAGAGCACCCAAACAAGTGCATGTCTCCAACAGGTACGATCAGTCACTTTCGACCACTACCACTCCGACCTTGCCATTTCCTCAGTGGCTCACTGATTTCACCGGACTTCACGAATGGCCGCTGTTTGACCCGCCCTACATTCCTCTTGACTTCATCAGCTTCAGAAATCTTCCAGCAGCGCCACACCACATCCAGGGTCAGTGTGCTGCTGTCGATCCCAAGTGGTGCCTGTTCGATTGCAACAATTGTGTTTCCTACGATGATGTCTACACCTGTCCCCGGCTTTCACAAACCTTTGACGATGGTCCTTCACCGGCCACGTCCCAGCTCTTAACAGGGCTCAAGCAAAAATCGACATTCTTCACTTTGGGGATCAACGTGGTACAATACCCGGAAATTTACTTGCAAACCTTAAAGCTTGGCCACGTTATGGGATCCCACACTTGGTCGCACAAATTTCTCCCTGCGCTTTCCAATGAAGAGATTGTGGCCCAAATAGAGTGGTCGATTTGGGCGATGAACGCCACGGCGGGCCACCTTCCCAAGTGGTTCAGGCCCCCCTACGGAGGAACCGACGACCGCGTCCGTGGTATCGTCCGTCAGTTCGGAATGCAAAGCGTGTTGTGGGATTTCGATACGCTGGATTGGAAAATGCTCGATCCGGCAACCCCGAATGTTCGCAACGAAGCAGATATCCTCGCCGAGCTAGCCAAATTTAAAAGCAATAATGGCGGGCGCGGTCTCATGCTAGAACACGATGTGACGCCTAGAAACGTAGGCATGGCTTTGGATATTGCACGGTCACTTCCAGGCCAAATGACAGTCCCGCAATGTGTGGGAGGTATTGATTACCTCAAGCAATTCCCGCGCTAGCGAACTGATAGGGTTCCAGATGCGGCGGCGGCGCCCTAGCTAAGCCCCCCATGTTGTTGCTTCCAGGGGTTAGATTTACGAGATGATAAATTAGGGTGTAGGATTAAAACATAAATACACATACGAAACAAAACAGTGCACAGGGCCACAGATGGGATCGTAGCAATGTCTATGCGCTAGCAGAAATGGTGGAGCCGTTGAGCAATTCTTGGCCCTTGTTGGTAGCAGCAGTGACAGCAGGGTTGATGGTTTGTTTGGCCTCGGTGATCAAGGAGTCAGCCTTGCTTCTAGTGGTGGAGGCGACCTCAGCAACGTACTCTTGGGTTTGAGCACGCAATGGCTTGATGTGGGACTCGTTCAAAGAGTTGAGGGTCTTGGTGGCGGTGTTGTAGGAAGCAGTCAAGTTGTTGTAGATGGTAGGTTGGGTTTGAGCGACAGACTTGATTTCCTCGTTGTAGGTAGAGACAATGTTGTTGGAGATGGCAGAAGACTTGTCGGAGACTTGGTTCTTGACTCTGACCAACAATTGGTTGACAATAGCCACCAAACGGTGCACCTCAGAGATACCTTCATCAAACTTGTATTCTGCGACTGGCAAGTACTTGTTGACAACACGGTCGTACAAGTAGTCGTTTGTGGGCTTCAAGTACTTGACGTTGACCTGTTCAGCGTACTCAACAGGGTAGGCCAAGGCCACCTTGTCGACGTAGTGGGATAAAACCACATCGTCCACCACACCATCGGCCTTGGTCAATGGCTTGTAGATGTATGGGTTGGCAGAAATCAAGTTTTTGTTGATCAAGTCCCAGGCAGGCAAGACCACTTGGGTGTAGATGTAGTTGACAATGCTGAAGGACAAGAAGAACTTGACCAAGGCATCAACATAAGAGTAGGACAAAACGTGGTCCAAGGTCTTGGAGTGGAAGGGGGTGGAAGAGATTTTTTCAGTGACAGACATTTTGATTTATGCAATAATATAAGGATAATCTAATTGACAAGATCAATAACTTCTTGGTCAGAATTAGGGTAGGCGGTTGTGTGTACCTAGTGAAAGTACCTTTTTAAATCAGGGATAGTTTCCGTTTATATACCAGGAGTTGGCAGCCACCCTTGAAAGCAAAGAACACAAACGCGTGCGTCGTGCAAAACCGGTGCATGTGAAAGTTGCTGAATGTGGTGATGCAGACTGAAGGAAGTCCGCAACGCAGTTACAGCCGAGTGTATCCGACTCCGAGGACCGGATGTTGTTAAAATCGATAGTTTACGAGCTTACAACTGATTTGACGAGCTTGAAACCAAGATATACCGGCACTGCGGTAGATACCCTTGTGGTGAAATCAGGGCGAGGCTAAAGCCATCTGCTCTCATCTCTTCGGTGCGCAGACAGAGGGATGCGCACTACTTCGTACTTGCTGATAAGACCCTGAATTCACATGGGCCCGGATCGCAAACCGGGTGCATCAATAGACACACTAAACAGTACATATCGGAAAGGATTGCAATGGTGGGGCGGTTGCGGGGCGCGACGCATCGCGATTTGGCAGAATTTTCATTAAATGTTCAGCTGACGACTCTGAATCTTCCGCTGCTCGCCGCCCGCCCGAATAGTCATTATTCTCGGTAGTGTAAATGAGATTGATCGCGCACATCGCGACGCTGATCTTCTGATCTTGGCATTCTTGGCCGGACCTCGGACTACACTGTTGTAAGGACATTTTGCGATTAAAATCTAAACAATAATCGGAACTACTGAACAAATGCATGGAGCCGAGGATAAATAACACATCAGAGTGCGTTGGCTATATTATTGTTCCGAATACTCTGACTAATTTGTTACCTCATGGCTTATTGTTGTTTGCATTCAGGTGGGTTTTCTTTAGGCTTGTCTTCGTCATCGCTGTCATCGTCTTCATCGCCTTCTTCGCTATCGAACTCATCGTCTTCTCCTTCGAGATCCTCTGGGAATCCGTAGTCGACGGCTTCACCGGTGAACCAGTCAATAGCACGAGGAATCAAACGGTCCTTGATCTCTTCTCCCAATTGATAGTCCAATTCGAGACGGGCTTCCAAGTCCTCGTCGTCTTCTTCTTCTTCCTCGTTTTCTTCTTCGTCTTCGTTTTCTTCGTCACGCTTTGGTGGCTTTGGTGGGTCGAAGAAGTTGAAGAAGGATTCGGTTGGAGTCAACTTCTCAATTGTACGTGTTTGCTTGGTGGTCTTGTTTCTTTGCTTTCTTCTTTCGATGTTGATGGTGACGTTGTTTTCCTTGGAGGTCCAGTTGATTTCGCATCCATCGGCATGGTCATAGACAAAGTCTCCAGAGTAACCGAGCTCAGCTTGGTAGTGGTAGGTCTTGGTCAAGATTTGGTTGGTGAAGAATTGGTTCTCGTTGAATTCGAAGATCAACTCGAAACCTGGAGTTTCCAAGTATTCCAAACGGATGTCTTTGACGAATTGTAAGAGTTCGGAGTCCCTGTCGGTGATGGTTTCAGAAACAGTGGATAAGTTTTCCAAGGCGGTCAACCAGAATCCTGGAATACCAGCGGTGTCATCATCCTCGTCTTCTTCTTCCTCTTCATCTTCTTCGGCATCAGCCTTTTCTTCGTCATCCTCGTCTTCGTTCAAGGCTTCACCTTCTTCGATCTCCTCGGCGGTTGGCTCTTCAGCACCGTTGATGATCTTCTTTCTTCTTTCATATAAAGGTTCGTACTTCTTGAAGTACTTCTTTTCCAACTCCAATAATTCCTTTTGGAATTCAGCTTCAAGCTTCATTTGTTGTTGTTGCACCGACTTCAAGCCGTAGACACGTTGCTTGACCTTCTTGGACAAACTGTCAACGTATCCGCTTTGTTGGCCCACCAAAGTTCCCAATTTACCTTGAATCATGGATAACAAGGCAGGGTTGTTGGCCAACTGTTGGGTGACATCCTCGTTTTCTTCGTTGATGGTGGAGACAGTTGGTGGCTGTTGCTTAAGGTAGGAGTTGGTGATGGATGATGGGGTGTTTTGAGGCGTTGGAGCCTTGGAGATGTCTCCGTTCTTGCTTCTGATAGGTTCAGACATGATGATTGCCACTGTTCGTCACAGATAAAATCTGAAAGTATTTACGCGTCTTCTTGACTGATTTCTTCTCCAAAGTGAGCTTTGGATCCGGCAAAATATATGGGTGGTATTTCGCTAGTAGAAATCTTGTTCTGGCGTAAGACAGAAAGTTGAAAGCTTCTAATCGATTTTGTTTTACTGAGAAGCACGACGTTCATCCCTTGAGATTTTTTACGATCGTTTTGTGTCATTTGGGGCTCGAGTCATCTTAGCGAAGATGGAGTTTAATTTGGGGGAGAACGGCAGTAACAGTTCTAGAAGTTTCAATGCGCTATTTAAGCACGTCGCATGTACTCGATAGTGCCAAGATTCGGTCCTTCCATAGAGTTGTATACGTGTCTTCGTCATCGTTGGTTCTCACGCGTGTGTAAGAGAACGTGTTCTATGCGTGAGCGCGGACCAAATTGGGCGTATATGAGTTACTGAATTGGGAATGGATTATTACATCTGGGGACAAGAATGAAGAAAGTGAGAGAGACGAACGATAAACTACGCCATGGTTGAAAGAATCATATCAAGAACGATTCATGTCACGAACAACTGATGTCTTCGGATCATACCACAAATGGCTGATGTGTCCTCTTCTTGTAAGTCATTCGGGGATCGAACACCAATCTCTACAATATGTCAAAATATGTCTTGTGACTCTAATGTTGTGCAGTTATAGATATATAACCGCTGCAAAGCTACTTGGTTTCACAAAGTTCCACAAGTGAAACTGTATCATAACGCATAAAAATTCAAACCCCGATTAAAGGCTTTACTTTACTCACTTTGGGTTCGGTGATATCGTCGTACTTGCCGTCCAAGTAAAGCTCGATATCAGCGAGTCTATTTTCCCATTCTTCAGATTGACTCAATTTAGATTGAATTTCATGGATTTCATTATCGATTGACTTCAAGTTTTCTTCAGAAGTCAAATCGTGGAATTTGGTTCCGTCTTGTTCAATTTCCAAAATATAGTCATGATACTTCATCAATAATGGACGGTGTGACAAAGTAAGGAAAGTGATCTTTTTTCTTTGCAACATTTCGAATAAATAATCTTCCACATCGGTGGAAACAGCGTTGGTACTTTCATCCAAAATAACCAATTTAGGCTTCTTGAATAAAACTCTAGCAAGACTCATTCTTTGCTTTTCACCACCACTGAGGACATCCTTCCAGTCTTTGAAGACGTTGAAGTTACCTTCTCTCTTGAGCAAATACTCCAACTTAACTTCACGAAGAATGTGGAACAAGTAATCATCATTATAGCCCATTTCAAGCATATCGCTGTAGCTATGAGGATAAATGATTTGATCACGCAAGTTACCATTAGGGAAATACGCCTTTTGTGGCAAGTAAAAGATATCATCGTCATCAGGTTTCGATAATAAACCACGGTATAAAGGCCACAAACCGGCGACGATCCGAGCAATCGATGTTTTACCACATCCATTTGGACCCAAAATCAATAAATTCTTGTTGTGACTGGCGGTGAAATTCAAATCTCTGATCAATGGTTCTGCTTCGGATCCCTCAGCGGAAGGAATGATCACTGGAATGTTCTCGAATCTAATACCGTTCTGATAATTCTTTTGAATCGTACCACGGATATCTTTGATACCCAATGTGGAACCATAATCGAATCTTGGCGAGTGAACCTTGTGCAATTGAGTCAAAAGATTGAAGACACGGTCAGTGTAACCAGTCAATTCAGAGACATCCTTGATGGAGTACATCAATCTGGAACCGGCGTCAGCCAAGGAAAGCATCAATCTTTTATTAATGATGAATTGTCTCATGTTTTGTTTTTGATTCACTTCCTTGCTCTTTTCAGACTGGTCCTTGTTCTCAGCAGGCCAAAGTTCGTCCAAGAATACGGGCAATCCAGCAAAGATATAACCCCAAGCAGACCAAGTGTATTTCAAGACATAATCTTCCAACACAGAGTAGTAGAAGGAAATGTCCATTTCCTTTCCAAGATGTTTGTACAAAAAGCCGAAACTCTCCAGCAACTTGGTCTTTTCAATCACCGAACCTTTATAAAATCCAATCTCTTCACTATTGGTCATTAAATTGAGATGCTGGTTGAAGTATTTACCTTCCAAGTGGGTCTTTTCGGAAGAAAGCTTACCGAACTTGGGGGTGGCTTTCTTCAACAACATAGCAGTCACGAAATAGTTGGCGAAGATACCGATGATTGCACCAGTACCAAGGTTATCTCTCAAGTAAACGGAGAAGAAGATCAAATCAACAAATGGTTTGCCCATACTTGAGAACAAACCACAGATAGACTCACAGAACTTGGTAACATCGTTGGTGATGTATTGATCAATATTCTGGATATCGTTGCCACTCAAAGAAATCTTGTAGTAGGCCATCACGCTATCAAGGTACATATCGTGAATGTATCTAGTCAAGTTGGTTCTGAAACTCAAAGCAAGTCTGTTTTCCAAATATTTGATGGCAGCATTGGTGTAGGAGGCTGGGAAAGCGATCAAAATCCAATAAATCAAATCTCTAGCGAATTTCTTCCCGTTACCACCGATCAAGTTTTTGACAAGCTGACCGTCTAATTTGGCAACCAATAAAGACAACCAGGTTCTCAAAATCAAGAAGAAACATTGGGAGAGCAAAAGCGAGGTGTTTTTGTTGTTGAATTTGGGTATAAGGATTCTCCAGATGATAGCAATTTGGTTCAAGAATCGCGAGTTAAGAATACTTTTAGACAGGTATTTCTGTTGTGCAACAAAGTCCTTGTACAAGTACTTGTCGGCAGCATACTGATCAAGACTTGGCTTTGGAATGATGATTCTGGTGTATGAGTTCTTGCCCTTAGGAATCAAGATTTCCCTAGAGCCGTTCTTCAAAACCGTGGATGATTGACGGATTAAGTTGGGACGGTTGATACGGCGGTTGTTGACATACTCCTTGTATTTGGTCAAGGCATTGCGGATGGTGAATACTACGCCTAGACCGAAAGTTGCCACGAGCGTTCCCAAGAAAAGAACCACGGGCCTGGATTGGTAGTTGATTCGAAGATTGCTGGTCTTGTAAGCCTCCTGTAGTAGTAGAATGATGTTCTGAATATCCTGCTTGCTGTAACCAGCAAGCCGGGATATATTAATCATATTGGCTACTGGTACTTAACAGAACAGTTGACGAAGCAAAAAAATGACTTGTAGATACTTCTAGGCACAACAGACCCTAGTCCTTGCCCCACACATGACTGTACCGAGGGTCGTGTTTACGTAAGAGAAAACGGTGGGGAATTTCATGTGCATTTTTCGTTACAGAGTGTCAAAAGTGCGGGTGCATTGTATGCGACGCCGGCACCCGTATTATTTAACATGCTAAATAGTGGACTCTACCTTCTTCGGTTAAGCCGGACCAACCTTCCTGCTTGGCCGTTCTGCCTCGCTTGGTCCAGATAAACGATGAATAGACTGAAGATCGAATCCTCAATGGATATTGGTCCTAGAAATATGGTTGTTCTATTTTGTGCCCCTTCCCTCCGCCCAGAAAGGAGGCTTTTATTAACTCGGGACTATGCTTAATCTGGGATACTGCTCTCTCTAGGTAGTCTATAGTTCTGTGGTGCTTACTCACCAAACTTTACCCTTCATTTGCTTAGAGATACACTGTTTGAATTTGGCGAATTCCTGTTCACACGAACCCTTTGTCATCGTGCTATAGGTATTCAAAACACACTGGCCGTATGCCATACCCTCCTTGGAACATTTGGCACTCGTCTCCAAGAGTCGTTTGGCTGGTCTCACCTTTGGATTAGTGGTCATGGTTGTCAATTAGAGTAGATGAGCCGTGAGATTTTTCATGGACGGTCGTGGCGCGAAGGCAAAATACGAGGCAGATAAGTAGATGTAAAAGTACTTGCTTAAAAAGGATCTTTGGGAATATATAGCGGGAAGAAGTTGCTGAGGGGTGGAAGGGTAAGTTTGATTGTGTTAAACGAGCATTGTGTGGCTTTTGGATGGCATGGTTGAATGCTTATATTAGTGGCTATTGAGGTAAGGATACTTGGTGTCAGATTTCCCACAAAATATGTTTACAAAAGAACTACTTCTTTTGTTTGTAGTAACAGTAACTTGAATAGCTGTTATCTTCTCTCTATTTGTTAAGTTTCTCAGTAAGAAGTATCCTCTTTTTCAAATTTTCTAGAACTTTAGTCTTTCGCTCCCTCTGAAATTGTGGATTGTTCTGAAAATTTAATTCCTTCACTGCAATATACGTTCTTAAATGGAATAAGTAAAATATGCTTGTTTCTCAAACAGTTTCCTTCAAGTGATTCTATCTTGGTGAGATACTCTACTAACTCAATTCATCAGTTCAAGTAAATTTATTCCTGATCTTAAATGCTTAACAGAAGTGCAGCATTGTTTGGATTTTCGATTTTATTGCTCACCATAAGCTCACTAATTATCTAGATCATTTTTTATTACTGCTGCTTCCAAAATATTTAGAAAAGACGAATTTTTGATTTTAAAATCAACAGTTTACACATCGTATAGCTTGGTATTTCTTTGAAAACTGCACGAAAAAGTTACAGTGGCCGAGTGGTTAAGGCGACACCCTGCTATTAAGCGGTTTAGGTGTTGGGTTTTACCTGCGCAGGTTCGAATCCTGTCTGTGACGTTATTTTTTGCCCATGCTACCGCGAAATGGCCGTTATCGCACCGAAAGAGTCATGCTCCGCTTCGGAGCAACCTCATCCACAGTGTCCATTTTTTGCTGAAGTATTCGGCGTTTGAGCTCGTGATAAGGTTACGGTAGCGAAGTTCGCTACCCCACTTGTTGTCTCATACTTCAGGAGTTAAGCTTGGTCGGAGTTTAGTAGATATTTTCCCGATTTAATTCCAATTTTTTGTTGTAGTCTCGTGACGCAATGTTAGCTATTCAAACATTTTTTTTTTGTGGGAGGTTACCATTAGCATTTGAACTAGGTGCTTTTCCTTTGCTATTTAAGAAGTCGAAGTTGACCTCTCAGGTTAATTCTCGGCCAATTCGCTATTCCTGCTAAAGACTTTCATTCCTTGTGTTCTCATAGAGCAAACCCTTATTTTGCCCCACTAGCTACAGTCAACCATAATCATGGATCCAACACAAGATCCCAATTTCTTACCTCCCTCCTTGAATAGGGATATCGAGCCAACGGCTCCTTCTTCCAAGATTCCAAATAATATGCCAATTCAGCCATTTGTCTTGGCCGATTTGGGAGACGCCATGGACGCCCCTCCCCCACATCCTTCATCATCAAAGAAGGACGATCCTGTTGATGAAAGCCAGAACAAAGGTGCTTTCCACTCGAAAATCCCAAGAATACACTCGGATCTCGTGGACAGCTCCTCCGATGACGATATTTTGGTTGCGCAAAATCAAGCAAACCCCGTCGATAAGCCTATATTGCCACCAACGGTCGAAGTGCAATCATCCCAAATCGCTGATCTTGAGGAAGTTCCTCATGGAGTGCAAAGACAAGCTAAGACCTTGGATAAATACGAATTTCCAACCCATAGATTGGCCACCACTTTGCTGGACGACTCAAAATATCCATTGGTAATTGTGGCGTGTGGCTCATTTTCTCCGATCACTTATTTGCACTTGAGAATGTTCGAAATGGCTTTGGATGCGATCACTGAACAAACCAGATTTGAAGTCATTGGTGGTTTTTACTCACCTGTTTCATCTAACTACGACAAACAAGGTTTGGCCCCAGCGCATCACCGTGTCAGAATGTGTGAATTGGCTTGTGAACGTACCTCTTCATGGTTAATGGTTGATGCCTGGGAGTCATTGCAACCTAAATACACCAGAACCGCATTGGTTTTGGACCATTTCAACGAAGAAATCAACATCAAGAGAGGAGGGATCATGACCAAGTCTGGCGAGAAAAGAGGTGTCAAAATCATGTTACTCGCTGGAGGTGATTTGATTGAGTCAATGGGAGAACCAGATGTCTGGGCTGACCAAGATTTGCATCATATTTTGGGTAAGTATGGCTGTCTTATTGTCGAAAGAACTGGCTCAGATGTCCGGAGTTTCCTTTTAAGTCATGATATCATGTATGAACACAGACGAAACGTTTTGGTTATTAAGCAATTGATCTACAATGATATTTCATCCACTAAGATCAGGTTATTTATTAGAAGGGGTATGTCGGTGCAATACTTATTGCCCAACTCTGTCATAAGATATATACAGCAGAACAAGCTTTACTACGATTCTGAACCTGTTAAACAGGTGATGTCAGAGAATGCGGATTGATTTTCTTTCGATTGAATATAGATTGTTGTTGACTGAATCAGACTCTTTGATAGATCGATGGTAGTTGCATGTGTTATATTTCACTCTCTAGCCACTGCTACGGTCAGTGACTCTTTATGTATTACTTATAATCTCAATAAATTGACAGAATGTTTGTTCTGGATTAATGAAAGAAATTAATTAATGTTAATGAAATTTTTCACAAATTATTTGTGAAATTCCAACAAATTGATAAAATCCACAATACTCCCCAAAGTTGAACTCTATTACATGCGCTGTACTTGTTTTTCAAAGTAAATTTTAAAATTCCGAAAGTTTGTATTATGTGTATTTTCTATTATTTTAATACGGTATATTATCTAATGCAACTGCTTACCATTCTTGGGCTTTGACACCGTACTTCGATTTCTTAGTTCCCTTGATTGGCTTCACCAATTTAGAGCCACCTTCCAAGAAAGAAAACTTGACTCTTCTTTGAGCTTCGTAGTTGGCAATGTGTTCTTCCTTTTGCAAAGTCAAGCCAATGTCATCAAGACCGTTGACCAAGCAGTGCTTTCTGAACTCTTCAATGTCGAAATTGTCAACCAAGACTTCGTCGGTTTCACCGTGTCTGATTTCTTGCTTTGGCAAGTCGACGGTCAACTTAACTCCAGCTTGGGCGAGTGGATATAATTTTTCAAGGATGACTTCTTGTGGTATCCTGATTGGCAACAAACCGTTTTTACAGGAGTTGTTGTAGAAGATGTCACCAAATGAAGGAGCAATCATACACTTGATACCGAAATCCTTCAATGCCCATGGAGCGTGTTCTCTGGAAGAACCACAACCAAAATTGTCACCTGTGACCAATAAAATTTCGGCGTTTCTGTTTTGACCGACGTTCAAGACGAAGTCAGTTTCCACATCCTTACCAGTCTTAGGATCCTTGTTGAATCTAGCTTCGTAGAACAAACCTTCCTTCAAACCGGTACGCTTAATAGTCTTCAAGAATTGTTTTGGAATGATGGCATCGGTATCAACGTTAGCCTTATCCAAAGGAGCAGTGATACCAGTCAAAATGGTGAACTTGTCCATGCCTCCGGCAGCGGCGGTGGTGCCAACCTTAGCCTTCTTGGATTGAGGTTCCTTAGGAATGTCATTAATTTGTTCGTTTTCAGCACTTGGACTGTCAGCCATTGGTTGCTTTTCGTGCTCGTAGACAGCATCTTGCAATGCCTTGTCTTCCTCAGCTTCCACGGTCACCGATGGTTCGTCACTAGTATCGTAGTCAAACTCACGGATATCAGTGAAATGACCCTTGATGGCAGCGGCAGCGGCCATGGCTGGAGACATCAAATGAGTTCTGGACTTGGCACCTTGACGGCCTTCGAAGTTTCTGTTAGAGGTGGAGGCACATCTTTCTTCAGGGTCCAAGATATCTGGGTTCATACCCAAACACATCGAACAACCAGCTTCTCTCCACGAGAAACCGGCGGCTTCGAAGATCTTATCCAAACCTTCCTTTTCAGCTTGGGCCTTGATCAAACCTGATCCGGGCACGATCAAAACGAGTTTGACGTTATCGGCTTTCTTGTGACCTTTTGCGACTTTTGCAGCAGCTCTCAAATCTTCGATCCGCGCGTTGGTACAGGATCCAATGAAGGCTTTGTCGATTTTAATTGCTTTCAAGGGGGTGTTTGGAGCTAAGCCTTGGTATTCCAAGGCTCTTTCCATACCGCTCTTCTTGATAGGGTCGCTGACGGTGGCTGGGTCTGGGACACTGGCAGTGATGGGCAAAGCGTCCTGTGGAGAGTTACCCCAAGTGATGGTTGGAACGATGTCGGAGGCAGCAATCTTGATGTCGTAATCAAAGTGAGCGCCTTCGTCGGAGTGTAAGGTCTTCCAGTAGGCTAAGGCCTTTTCCCATTCGGCGCCCTTTGGAGCCAATGGTCTTCCCTTGATGTAGTCATAGGTGGTTTGATCTGGCTTGATCATACCAGCACGAGCACCGGCTTCAATTGCCATGTTACAGATGGACATTCTAGCTTCCATGGATAAGTTTTCGATTGCTTTACCTGCAAATTCAATCACAGACCCGGTACCACCAGCAGTACCAATGACACCGATGACATGCAAAACCAAGTCCTTGGAAGTGATACCTTCCGACAAATCACCGTCAACAGTGATTCTCATGTTTTTGGACTTGGCTTGGATAATGGTTTGGGTTGCCAAGACGTGCTCAACCTCAGAGGTACCGATACCAAAGGCCAACGCACCGAATGCACCGTGAGTGGAGGTGTGGGAGTCACCACACACAACAGTGGTACCTGGCAAGGTGAACCCCTGTTCTGGACCGACAATGTGCACGATACCTTGTCTGTCGTCGTCCATTCCGAAGTATGTCACGTCGAACTTCTTCACGTTTTGTTCCAAGGTTTCGACCTGTAATCTGGAGTCGTCTTGCTCTATGAAAGTGCTCACATCGGTGAAGTTTTCTCTGGAAGTGGTGGGGATGTTGTGGTCAACGGTGGCCAAGGTACAGTCTGTTCTTCTCACGCTTCTGCCGGCATTGGTCAATCCTTCGAATGCCTGTGGAGAAGTGACTTCGTGCACCAAATGACGGTCGATGAATAATAAGTAGGAACCAGATTCGTCCTTGTGGACTATATGGTCAGCGAAGACCTTATCATAAAGTGTTCTTGGTTTGGCAGCCATTGTGTTTGTAGTTGATGTAAGGCTGGAGTGGTTATGTCGATAATATCAGCTCGCCGAAATAGTTGCTTTATATACGTATAGACTGGAAAATTTTAGTCATTAAGCCATGTCTACCGGCACCGGTTTCGCTCCGGAACCGGCAGCCGCTTCGACCAATCGGCCCCACACAATTTGTCAAAGTGCAGTGAGTCAGGCGCGGTCGGGGTACAGGCATGAAGTCATATGATTGAGGTCACGCCCATCGCACATGATCGTGCTTAAAGTGCAAAGCGAATGAAAAGTGCAGTTTGTTCTTCAACTTTACAGATTTGTTTATACATTTGCATTCACGCCAAAATTTACAGTTTAGCACTTTGGATAGAGCACCGATACAACACCGCCAAGTTTGATAGCATTGCCACCGATAATGTTGCCTCCAGGAAGCCGCCGATCCAAAATCAGGCCACCCAGAAAGTCCTTAGTATCTCCTGGCTCCGAAAACTCGGAGGAGTCTTTGGCCGATTTCGACAAATCATGGGAAATCTTGTCCAACGCCATTACCCAGATCCAACAGAAAAACGTGTCAAAGTTATCCTATGAACAGCTTTATCGTAAGGCATATGTTCTCGTGCTAAGAAAGCTTGGTGCAAAGCTATATGACAATGTTTCCGCTTTAATAAGCCAACATCTCTTGCAAAGAAGAGAACATTTGTTGAATATCAAAGATGGTACAGAAGAATTCATGAAATCACTTCTCCTTGAATGGACAGAACATTTACAGGCGATGAAATTCATCAGTGATGTCTTGATGTACCTCAATCGAGTCTATGTCAAGGAAAATAAAAAGTTACTCATTTACGATCTCGGAATCCAGCTCTTTAAAGAACATGTTATATCTCATGCGGACGATGAAGTCGGGAAGAAAATCGTCGATCTCATTATCATCGAAATCACCAAGGCTAGAACTGGTGAGGCCATTACCACCAACATGTATATTTCCAAAGTGATCAATATGCTCCAGTTATTGATCGAAACGGGCACTTCCGATCTTCACTATGGAGAATCGTACTATCAAAGTGTCTTTGAACCTGCATTTTTATCCAGCTCGGAAACTTTCTTCTACAAGCTATCGCAAGATTTCATCAATATGTCAAATGGTACCAGTTACCTCAATGAGGCCAGCCAGTTTATCAGAGAAGAGGAGCAAAGAGTCAACTTATACCTTCCGTCATCCACATGTCCAAAACTTATAGACTTGATGAACAACATCATTGTTAAGGACAAAATAGACCGAGTAATATCTTTGCCTCTTGAGTATCAGGGACTTTCATACTGGTTACTGCCAGCGATCGATAACACATTCCAAGATGAGAAATACCCACACAAAACAAGTGAGCTTAAATTACTTTTTGAACTCATCGGAAGAATAGACGAAGAATATGCATTGTTAAGATTGAGATTGAAAGAGATCATCATTTCACAAGGTAAATCAATTCCTGAATTCGTCAGAAATACTATTGACTCTAATGGTCCCACCAAAAAACCAAACAACCCAATCACTTTCGCCACAAAATGGATCGATACTGTTTTGGAGTACCAAAGTCAAATAATGGAGATTCACAAATTTTCATTCAATCTGAATCCACTTGTTGAACTTACCATTAACTATGCTATTAAGGATTTCATCAACGACTCTGGAGCAGCTGGCTCGAAGAAATCTTCAGCTGGTGGTGTGGACGCTTCTGAAATGCTCTCAATTTACATGGACTATCACATCAAGCAATTCAGCAAAGCAAATACTTCCAAACTGATCTCGGATTCAAAGCCTTTGAATGATTCCGATGAACTCATTTCAAAATCAATTTCTTTCTTACGAAGTATCAAAGATAAGGATTCTTTTGAAGCAAATTATGCAAACCATTTCGCAAAGCGTTTTTTGAACTCAAAGGGAAACTCACAATTTATGACATCAAGTAACAAGCTAGGTGTCGATCTAGAAGAATTGGTGATATCAAAGCTCGTGGAAGAAATGGGCACGTCATCTTTGAGTAAAGTGCTCAAAATGAACAAAGATATCAAGCTGTCGAGAGATCTTACCAATGATTGGAAAAAATCCGTGCTCAAAAATCAAAGAACAGATCTTGTTGAGCTCGATTTGAAAATTTGTAACGTTACGGATTGGCCAAAGTCTATGACCAAAGATTACAAGTCATTCACCAATCCTACAGGCCAGGAACAATCTTTGATCTGGTCTCGACAATTGAGAGGCACCATAAAAGAGTTTGAAGAGTTTTGGTTTGCTGGTAAGAAGAACCAGAACAAGTCCTTATTTTGGAGTCCCAAGTTTGGTTCTATGGACTTCAGGATAACCTACCCTAGCAGGACATACGAATTCAACATGCCAACTTATGCTGGCTTGATCATGCTATTGTTCGCCCCTCAATCCACTGACCCCGATGTGCTGGCTTTTGACGAAAAGAAAGAGCTCAGCTACCTCGAAATTCAAGAACTTACAGGTATACCCGAGTCTGATCTCAAGAGACATTTACAATCCATCGCAGTTGCACCTAGACTGAGATTATTGATCAAAGTACCAATGTCCAAGGACGTGAATGCCACAGATGTATTCAAGTTGAACGAGAAATTCAAATCACCTTCAGTCAAAGTTAAAGTTTTGACCGTGTCTGCATCATCGTCCACTTCCAAAGAAAAAGTCCAGAAAACAGAACAAGAAGAAGAGGCCGACGAAGTCAAGAAGAACATTCAAGAAGGTCGTAAACATGAGGTTAATGCTGCCATCGTGCGTATTATGAAGTCAAGACATTCGTTAATGCATAATCAATTATTCGAAGAGCTTATCAAACAACTTGCAAGCCGTTTCCAACCACTGATAACGCTTATCAAGCAAAGAATCGAAGATCTCATTGAGAAAGAATATTTGAAGAGAGATGAAGAAAATAGGAATATCTACCACTATGTGGCCTAATAATTATCAGCTAGACACTTCAGTATGGACATAAATGAACATTAACATTCCAAATGAGCATTAAAATTTTAAATAAATATTAGCATCTTGAATGAGCATGAGATTAACGTTTTATCAAAGACCAAAGTTTATTCTCCCAAATGATCACTAATTAAGTAATGACAACGCTTATCTCTAATTTGTATTTTTTTTCGCAGTAAATAATCCACTCACTCAGTAAAATCTACTTACTATTTTCTTAGACGCATGGTCGTGCAACACCCACACATATATACAACTGATTTAAACAGAAACCTATACACCAAACATCGACCATGTCTGCCAATGATATCTTGGACGTGTTGAACATCCAGCGGGATGAGCTGAAGCAGCCCAACAAGAAGAAGCAAAGGACCACCGCTGACCCAAATCCTAGGTCCGGTATGGCCAGAGAACTTTACAACTTGATAGGTCCCAATACACCACCAGTCAATCTTTCATCCACATCGTACACCTCAAATAAGGAGAAATTCAAGGCAAAGGCCAGTCCATGGACCAAAATAGCATTCAAGCCCAAAAAGGACCTGGATATCACGTTCAGCCATTGGGTGAAAGGCTCCAGAGAATTGTTGGAGTCTGAAGAGGAAACCAAGAAACCATATTTCTTTGATAAATTTAACGTGAAGTTGGATATCCCTGAACTTGTCGACGAGGCAACCTTTGACTCGTTCATGGAAGAAATCGAGGAGCACGAAAAGGAAGTCAAGGCAGCGTTAGCGCAAAGAAGGGAAGAGAGAGAACAAGCTAGAAGAAAAGAGAAAGAAGATTCCGCACAAGTCAAGGAAGAGGACACCAAGGCAGAATCTGTAGACAAGGCATCAAAAGATGCTTCTTCAGGCTCACCCGATTCTGAAAAGTCATCAAAAACTCCCGAAAACCAAAGCAAAACCTCTAAAGATCAATCAGTGGAGAAAACGGAGACTGAGGCTATTGAAGAAGCAGAAGAAGATAAATGGACCTATGAAGAAACCAAATACTTGTTCGAACGCTGTTCCACATTTGAATTGAAATGGCCTATTGTTTACGATAGATATATGTGGCCCTCCAGTCACAGATCGTTAGATGATTTGAAAGAACACTTTTACAGAATCTGCGTGAAAATCTTCGAAGCGCAGGAAAACTCTAATGTTGCATTGATCGACTCCATGAAGGTGTTTTCCAAATCCAGAGAAATCGAAAGAAAGCACTACTTGGAGAATTTGTTGAAGAGAACTCCCGCCGAAATCGCCGAAGAAGAATCTCTTGTGATAGAAGCTAGAAGGTTCGAACTTGCTGCCAAGAAGATGCTTCTCGAGAGGTCTCATCTCCTTACATTGCTTGATTCCCCACAAACCACTCAACCAGTCCAACAATATCAATCTTCTCAAGGTTTAACAAACTTGTACAATAATTTAATGATCATAGATAAGCATCAAAAGAAGAGACAATTACAACAACAGCAACAAAGATCGTCAGGATATCTGAACCAAGACCCTGTACCACCACCAATCCCAAGTGCTGCTTCTTCTTCGTTCAAGAAGGACCGCACATTCCAGACTCATTTACAGCAATATTTGTCTGGATTACTCAAACAAAACCAACACGTCAATCCCAACATCAAACAGGAGGCAAATGCGGTGCAACAACTTTTGGCAAAAAGACTCACTCAAAAGGAAGAAGAAGCGTACGGACTTCATTTCCATGGTAATGAAAAGCTTACTCCTGGTGTGATTTTAAGATCCAGTCAAAAGCTTCCTGGTTTGCAACAAAAGCAGTCCGTTCTCAAGTCGGTCAATTCAGTCTTGCAAGAATTGGATATTCCTACTGCTGGCGGTACTACCTGGAAACCTGTTATGCCAACCAGAAAAACTATGGCAAAGTATGATGAATTGATCCGCTCTGTGGTCGCTTTATTGGATGTAAAGAAGGGGAAGGACAAGCTTGAAGCTGAAATTCGTCTCATCAAGAGTCAAAGAGGACTTCAGTGAAAAGCTTGAATCTGATCGATCTCATCAAATTTCAAAAAGGACTTCAAAGTCTTTTACGAGATGCCTTGTATATTGTTAATTGTATATTAGTATGCTGTCATTATAATCGTGAAATATGTAAATAAAATCAAAATGCAAAAAGGAAGAAAATATCTTTCAGGTCATTCGACCCTTAGTAAGCTCCTCTTAAGTAGGGTGAGTTTTCTAGAACTCAAATGCAAATTCCAATATGGTTTGGTTAGTTGGATGGTTGGAAGTTTTCCCAATTATACTCAAGTTTTTGAGAGCTTCCTCTTCTTGGATCACGATCTCTTTCTCCACTTGATTGAAATCATTGTTTGTCAGGACATCTCTCAAGTCCTGGATATCGAAGTACCGATAAGTGGTGAAATGATGTGTTTCAATGGCTTGTTCACACGTCATGAAGTCCAAATGGAGTCTCGATGCTAATTCCGAGTCCTTATAACCATTGAATAGGCTCTGGCCGAAGCTTAATATTTTATGAATAGAGATCAAGGCTTTGATCTTGAGAAGCTTGTGCACGTCTTGCAATTGCAGCTCACTGGCATTTGAGATTTCGACTAACAATTCCAAGAAGTTTTTAAAATCATTATTCAAAATTCGAAACTTGAACAATTTCAAGTTAATCTCAAAGAAATCAAGTAAACAATATATGAATCTCCATGATGATTGGTTCACTCCTGAAACTCTGAAGTATATACTAACAAGATGATAAATGAGGATGACACCTTCACCAAAGGTATAACTTCTTAACATTCCGAGAACATCTTTACCATAACTGACATGGTTCACAAGCTCCTTGTTCAAAGACTTCAACCTGTTTTTGAGTGGTAAAGATAGCCACTCATATTTATCTAGCTCGCTTTCAGGGATACTCAATTTCGAAGCAAAGTTTCTAACCATGACCTTGGAAAGAATATCACCACAATATTTCTGAATTGCTTTCACACATCTCACACAGAATTCCTTGAACCATGTTGAGGAATGATATTTGTCAAACTCGTCATTCAATCTCTTCCAGAATTCTTCGAGGTAGATCTTCTTGGTAACATTAGGAATCTTAGCGTTGCTCAAATTTGTCAAAAAGTTCAACACTAGTCTGCTTCGAAAATTCAGTAAATGGAATGATGAGACTTCTTCCGGGATATATTTTTTCTGGTACTGAATAACTTCATCCTTCTGCTCGTTGAGCTGGTTCATCAAAGTCGAATGATATTTGGAAGGCGTGTATGAGCCCAAGCTTTGCAACAAACTGACGACTATGTCATCTTTGAAAGGCCTGTATGAGGTGAAATTCATCAAAGTGGAATAGAATAGTAACTTGAATTTACCTCTCAGCATTGAATTACCAAGGTACGGAAAATACTGTAGCGCTATTTTCGACCAATTTTGTTTCTGATTGGATTGTCCTTGAAGTAAATCTGTGGAAAGTAGCCATAATTGAAGCTGAAGCTCAACGAGTTCATCAAGTTTCTTTTCCTCATGAATGTTTGGTAAAGGATATCTCGACATCAAATTATGCAAGTGGGAGTAGACTTTATTATTGGTTTGTTCCAAGATTTCAAATTCCTTGTGACCAATGCTAGATTTACTTTTTGCAAGTTTATCCAAGGTGTATTTTACCTGTTGGTGAATTGGACTCGACAAAGAATCCGGCAATTGTCCGTTGATGATGGAATAGATTTGAAGGAATTGAAATGCATAGCTGTTGCTCTTATCAATCATGACACTGAAAATATCCATGAGTGATCCCCATAAGCTATGGACGCGGCGAATCGATAAGTAATTGGAGAGTATACCATCGATGATGCTTTCAAAACATTGGATCACAACTCTAGAATTATTCTTCAATGATATTTCAGTATGCACTAATAAAACACGAACGGTAGCCTCATAGATATCAGAGTCTTTCGAATTCAGAGACCTTCGAATTAGATCGGTAAGCTGATTTTTGAGATCTAGCTCAGAAAGCTGGGTCAATAAAATGATCAAATTGAGTCGGTTTATGAAAATAGTATAATGCTCTCGATCATTTTTGTAGCTGTAATGACTCGAGGGGATGATTTTAGTGATAAAACGCTTCTTTGCCGAGTTTGAAGAAAGACTGGATACATAACTGTAGATCATAAACATGAATCTTTCAAAGAAACTGTCGTAGGGAATATCATTTCGGGTTCTGATAATCCCCAAAATTTCTGGTGTGACCCATTCATCATTGAAATTGGCGAACTTTCTTAGCGCGATACTCTGATAAATTCTCAACAAAATCAGTTCTTCTACTGGCCAAGATAACACTTGACTGAGATGAACAATGGTATCAATGAATTGAATTTGAAGTTCACAATCGTTGGATGCTTCAATGCGTGAGTGGAATTTAATGAACGGAGCCCAGCCAGGTCCTTTGTGAAATTGTGATAACAGGAAACTGGTGAGGTTATCGAGATATTGTCTTTCATCTTGAGACTCGAGAATGGCGTCTGTAGCGTTGGCGAGTGAGTTCCAAACTTGGTCTTCGATTAAAATTAGACTTCTCATTATTTGAAGCGATTCAAACTCTTTAGAGCGAGGATCCTCGTCAATTGGGAACTTCATAAATTTGAAGAGTAGAGTCCAATATAATTCAAACCATTTTGAACTATTTCCCTGATCTTGGTTCATAGGCGTGTGATTCAAAAATGCCATTTTCCTTTGAATTGTCTTGTAAGTAAAAGCCAATAGCATTAGACTGGAATAGACAATCAAGACATTTTTGCCAGCTTCAACATCAGTGATTTGTGATAAAGTGTTCATGCAGTAGGTGATGAGCTTGTAGATTTTATCGGATTGCGCAGTTTCTTGAACAATAATAAGCCATCCTATCAATGCTTTCAATGCTCTGTAGATTTCATCTACCTTATTTGAATCAAGGAAAACCTCAGAGTCTTTCAAAACTTTTGCAATCAAAACAAGTAGGTGTTCACTTGATTTATGGGAGGCATCTTTGTTGATGAGAGTGAACGTAAACAGCTCGCCAAAAAATGATTCTTGGATCAAATCCTTTTTCAATAAGTAAGTCTTGCCTTTGTCAATTTGACTTATTTTGTAGACATCAAACTCGCTCAAGATAAATTCATTTGGGAACAGGCCATTGTTTGAGGTCGGCGTGACTGTGCTTTTGCGATCGAACACTCCATTGGAAACAAATCGATTCCCACTTTCGGCTTCGAAATCAGTTGAAAAAATTTGAGGCGCTTTCAGGAAATAGTAGTCCAGTTGTAAGACTTCTCTTGCAGTCTTCTTGTGTTTCTCGATTGCAACTTCGACTTGGCGCTCGTTCACGGGCACCTCTTCAACTTCTTCAACTCCCTTGGTAGTATCTGGTTTATGGGCAGAATCAGGGAGTGAGAAGATTGGTTTCACTTTCTTGAATGTTGTTCTACGATGAGTAGTTTGTCCTGGTCTCCTAGTAATCTTTTTCAATGTTTTAGAGATCGGCTTTTTGCGTAATTTACCCTGTGCAATAGTACTAGGGTTTCTTTGCCTTGATCTATTTTGAGGTTTTGCTCTGCCCGAAGGTGTTCGTTGTTGATTTTCCAAGCCATGAATAGAAGGAAGATCTAATCTATGTTGCATAACCTCTCTTTGGCCAGTCGATTGGTTCCTCTGTTTTGAAGGTTGACGTCCAATGTTAATATTTGGTTGATGACTTGTAAATCCCGAGCTTAATGAAGACTGGATCTTTTTGCGTTGGTGCTTAGATCGTTGTGCTTTCGATTGTTTGTTCCTGACTGAAGATCTGGAAGCCAACATTGGATTTATTCTGTCTACTTCCTCGACAGATCCATCCAGTAGGACTTCCACGTTTTCGATATTGTGTTTCAGAGGCGTTTTCATAAATAATGGATTGGTGTCTGAATTATACATCTCCAACAGGTCTGACTCTGAGTCCGAAGTTTGAGAGAGAATGTCAAATTCGTGCCTTGTCCTTGAAGGCGTATCAAAATCCGACATCTGTTCGTGTGAGGTGTCCACTCTCCGATACATTTGAATGTCATTGTCACGTTCTGTGGTGTCGTCGACAAATTCATAAATATCATTTCTTGAAGAAGATTTTGGGAGAGGGGTTGATTTTTTGATTGCCAATCCCTTACGCTGCTCCTTGTATTCGTTGAGCCGTTGATGCCTACCAATTCGCTCTAATGGAATTCTTCTGTTGTCGAGGGATTCGTTTGCGGAGTCCGAATATTCGTCATGAATAGGATACGAGTAGTCATTTTGCAATTCCTCATTGATAGGATACGAGTAGTCATTTCGTGGAGAAATATTAGTGAGAGAGTCATCCAGCTCGTAGCTACTGTTGTCACTATCATATCCAATTTGACTGGGTTGGCTCAAAGAGTCATTTTGGTATGGTTGTGAATTATTATTATTCTCCTCTTCCACATCTTCCTTCTCTTTGACTCTTGCTGCTGCTGTTTGTCTACCCAAGATTGCGTAGAAATTCTTGGCTTTGTATTTTTCATCTTTGGGATTGACCTCCTTCTGTTTCCTGTATGCATAGTTGAGATATTTGACTATATGTTCGAAATCTTGTTTTTCATTGTAAAGTTCGTTCAAATAGTTGATGCTGGAAAGCCCTAAGTAATGAGCTTGATCGGCCAAGTACGGATGAGTACTGGCGAAGTTCCTTTTACGAAGACCCCTTCTTGACGACACCTGTTCGTAATTTCTGGAGTCCAAGTAGATTTGTAAATTGTTATTATTTTCGTGTTCACTTTCATGATCATCATGCTGGTCCTGATTTTGGGGCCTATTTCGGGGTTCATCAGTGGATGGAGACTCGTCGTTTTCATGTTCGTTCTCAGGTTCATTTTCAGGTTCATTTCCAGGTCGAGCCTCGTTCGTCGGTATATCGTCGTCTGACGATCCCAATGCCATATCTAATAATTCTTGAAACTCATCTGGTTGTTCTGTGGTGAGACCCAAACGCTGAAGATGATCATCTGTTGTCAGACGTTGCTGGGGATTAAGATGGTTTAGTGCTGTTGCCATTCGAGACGGCGAGATCATCGAGGAGTTGAGGAGCAAGTCGTTGTCATCCTCGGAGTCAGATATGCAATCCTGGGACATCCTTGGTGATGGCTCATCAATACGAGTGTTGATAGATCTAACTAGCAGGCGCGTATTATTTCATGCGCGTCCCTCTTGGGTGCAGGAACTATATAGCCTATGCCATATATATGCGTACCAACTGTGATGAGCACTCCAGTGTAAGTACTGTTCTGGAGAATTAAACCACTTATTTCATCGCCGTGTTCAATTGTGACTCTCAGCCAATTCTTAAAGCAGTTTAGATTATTTTGGCTTAATTAAATCGTAAATTCTTAAAGAGGTAACAACTATGTTTGTGAAAATACTGAATGTTCAAGCTAATAGTCATTTCCAGTACCGTTGAAACCTTATACTTGTTACTAAACTTACTTCTCTAATCTGAGTTCCGAAGTTTGCGTCCGCGCTTGCGGTATCGCTCGGCATTCGTAATTTTGGAGAGCACCCCGGATTTCGTTTGTGCGACAAGATTGGCATGTAATTGTGGTCCTCGTTAAAAGCAATAATGTAAGCTCAACAGATCAAATTGAAGGCCATGACCTTCCGTAGATACTTGCTGCTAATTATTATCTTCAACCTCTAGCGGGGAAAATCATCTCGCTATACTGTCCTATTTAGTTTAAGCTCCTAGCGCTAGCCTACTCATTTCACGGGAGCACTTCCGAAACAGATCAAAGGATCTATGCAGTTGAATCTAACTTTCCCCACCAGATCGCAAGACTTATCTCCCCCGAAATGTTACCACTACAACAAAACATCGTTACCCCCGATACCGTGCGAAATGATCATTCGGTCTTATTATTCTTGGACCTGAACAGGAGTTTTCCTACCAATAACGTAGAGCCGCGAAAGCTGTGCCCCCATAATTAGGTGCATTAAATATCCGTTAGCCTCTTCCGACCCCGCGCATTGTCGTGCAATTAGCGACCATAATTCCGCCGAGGGATAGGAGACGGGGTGGTAGTGAAGGATCGAAGGGATGAGCTGATCTTAAAAAGAATCATTTTGACGTTACAGCCAACATAATCAAGTCTCCTTCAACAATATCGTGATGCTGGAGCAAAGAGACCACGAGATCGAGGCGCAAGAACCGCTGGTTCTAGATAGCCCTCTCAAAAACGTTTTTCAGTCCACTTTAGATCCTCAAGTCACTGAAGATAACGAATATGATGATCTTCCCATAGGATGGATCGATGGCATCTTCGTCGATAGCCGAGACTGGCGGGATAGTACGCTTCTCAAGTACCAGATCATAGCTTCTTACCTAGTTTTCATTGTCTTTGGATTGGCCGAACAAGCCGTGGGGACTATGATCCCTAAGTTCCAAGACCATTACAAGATCAATGATAAGCAAGTCAGTTTGATCTTCCTTTCCAGTGTGTTCGGATACTTCACTATGGGGCTCTTGAGTGATTTCAGCCACCAAAAACTCGGAGTAAGAGGAGTGGTCACTATGGGCAGTGCGTTTATGACTTTGGCATACTTGATTATATCACACCAACCACCATTTCCTATTTTGTTAATTTGCTTCGCCATGAGCGGAATTGGATGTGGATCAATGGACGCTTGCTTAAATACCTGGATGGGTGCTTTGGAAAATTCTAATGAATTACTCGGGATCCTCCATGGCTGTTACGGTATTGGAAGTATGATAGCACCACCCGTAATCACTTGGTTGCTCGAAAAAAAGAACCCCTGGATTTGGAATGAATACTACAACGTTTTGGCAGTTTTGGCCGCCGGCCTCATTCTTATGAACTCGATTCTTTTCAGACACGAAACACCTTCAAAGTACAAATTTATGATCGACTGGAAACACCGGAACTACAAAAACAACCCTCATTTCGAAATGCAATCGTTCGAAGATGAAGAAGAACTTGAAGACGGGAACGAACAAGAGGTCACCGTATGGGAAACTCTTTCCAATAAGAAGGTGCTTTTTTTCGCCTTGATCTTGTGTATTTACGTGGGTAACGAAGTCGCTTTTGGTGCTTGGATGATCACTTTCTTGACCAGAATTCAACATTTGGAGTATAAGCTCTCGTCCTACATGGCTGCGACATTCTGGACTGGTTTGACGGTTGGCAGAATTGTTCTTGGCTTTGCCACATCGTCTTATTTCTCGACCGAACTCACTGCTAATTTCACCTATATTGCAGGATCATTCTTGGGCACATTTGTCTTCTGGCTATTTGCTTTCACAAACTTGATTCCCTTACTCTTTGTGATTGTCTTTGTCACTGGAATGGCTATTGGGCCCATTTTCCCAACCACAATTGTCGCTGCCATCACGGTTCTTCCCGTCAAATTCGAAACCGCGGGTGTCGGCTTCATTTGTGCGTTTGGCGGAGGTGGTGCTGCCATTCTTCCATTCTTTGTTGGTTTGATTGCCGATTCCAGTGACGCGGGCCTCACTGCTTATCCGTTGATCATTGCCGCCATGTTTGGTGTCTTAATGGCTATGTGGGTTTTGGTAATGGCTACGAACTCAAAGAACTATGGACGCAAACTTTAATGAAAAACACCCCATTCTTAAAAAAGCAACCATCTCTTTTGGACATTAAGGAAGGTACAAAATGTGTCAGAGCGACTCTCAAGCATCTTCTCGTTTCAAGCCGGAAAATCGTCACTCAAATTAGAATACCCGACCATTAACCGTTATTAGCATTACAGGTTACAGGATATAAAGACCCAATCATAGACTAGGTTCTACCATCATCAGATTCGATCTGACATTATTGATGCTATCATTTACTTATTATAGAGGTTTTGATAATGTATACATTTTGAATTTATAATACATCGTAAATTGCAACCGATTTGTTAGCCTCTCTTAATTTTCAAATCTTGTGTTAACAGGAGACTCGCTCGTGTGACAACCCCCAAATTAGCCGTTTCAAGCACTCGGGATTCAGTTCGCTAGGTTCAGGAGATTTGCTCGTATGAGAAGTCATCCATTTGTAAGCACCGTGATCATTTTCTCGAGCTCTTGAAGGTCTTTAGGCTTAAACCTTTCCTCCCGTGATCTATCTGGCCTGCTCTAACCATTCTTCACTGGTGTAGCCCTTCTGGGTGAAGGCGTGGATGCCAGCAATCTCTTCCTTCAAAGCGCTATTGACCAACCTGTGGCGCATCAATTTGTTCTTACCTTTGAAAACTTCTGAAACAATCACCACCGAAAATGCTTGACCACATCCTCCTGACATGTCTTCCACCTGCACCAAACTGGCTTGGAGTCTATCTTGTATAATCTGCTTTAAAGAGTCTGCCGTTAATGACATCGTTGGTGCAAACTTGATGAATCCAAGATCAGATAAAGCCATCGCCCGCTCAGCAGCCAGCCATAGATCAGTCGCGCTTATGTAAGCATCAGGTACGGGTACGGGGACAACCACGATAACTACTTTACAACACTGGGAAAAGTGCTAAAACAATACTTCGAGAAACCAACTTTGATTGTGAATAGCTAATAACCTGATTTTGAGTTGATTGCGACTACTTACTACAAAAGTTTTTGGAAAAGATATTAATACATATTGATATTCGTAATCATTCAATCCGAGAGGTTTCTCCGTGAGATTCGGTGAATACCTTGGAGTGGCCTCGTGAGATCGTGTTGGTGTGCACAACTTGGTTGGACACAACATCGGGAGGTGCTTGTTTTTCGTAGTTGCGGAAGAAATTAACATCTTCCTTTGACTCCTTTTCGATTCGTTGCATGATTTCTTTGGTCGAAAGGTTCTCGGATTTGCTGCCACTGAAGCCACACTTTTCGAAAAATTGAAGGAGATCATCTGGAATAACACTTAACTCCTCATGAATCTCAATCAATTGATTCACAACTTCAATGGCTAAGAAATATGTTTCTCCAGACTGTGGAGTACTGTCAGCTCCAGCGGCTTGCTTGCCGAATAAAATATTTGGCGCAATGACGGTGGCTAAGTTATGAATGTCCATTTTGGATCCTGTCTCTTCGTCAATCTCAGCGAACGACGCCACCCAACTAAAGAAATAAAGCAACACTTCAACCAAATTTCTATGGCTTCTTGGCAACATACAGTAAACCAATTGTAAGATTCTCTTCCGAATAACCAAATTTCTCTCTGCTTGGGATAATATCCAAAGGTCATAAAGATTGAATGTCAAAAGCGGATTTGGCAATTCTCTCAACCATTTCTTCATCAATGCTGCTAATTGCACCACCGATTGTGTACTGAAATCTGGAGATTTCAAAGGACTCTTATTGATCTGCTCGGTGAGTTCTTTAAGTTTTTTGATGTTACCATTCAATCTGAAAATACCTTCAACTGACATATCTTTCTGTCTCAAAGCGTTGATAACGTCATCGACAACAATTGGTATTCTCAATTTAGAAGGTCCAACTCCTAAATCAGAGTCCACACCGTATTTCTTGGTCAAATCTTGCAAATCAACACCGAAAACACTCAAGTTTTTATCTTTTTTATCTTGACTACCAAACTTGAACTTGTCCCAGAAAGTAGCTTGTTTCTTGGTTTGGATGAGAGCAAGGATATCCTCTTTAACAAATTTATTTCCAGTCACATTCATCAAAGCTTCGACGGCGACATGTCTCATCACAAAGTGCTCATCTTTACTTAACTCGGAATAGTAGGTGGCCTTCTTTGGAGCTGCCACAGGTGCTGATGGCGCGTTGATAATTGATTCCAATGCGTTCGTTGGTGTGACCATGCCAGGATTGCCTGGCATATTATTGACATTTTTAACAGAGTCCATAGGTTTTTGTCTTTGGTATAAGGAATTGTGGTGCTTAAAAGCGTTGGGTCTTTGATCTCTAGCCTGTTCAGCTGCAACAATTCTTGGAATATCATCCAACGTTAATGACTTTTCATTTTTCAACAAGTCGGAGGTTCTGTCGAGATGGCCGTTGGTCAATTGCCTTTGAGGCTCATCACGAATCTTCAAGGCCGCCTTGACATTAAAGTGCTCGTCATCATCGTGCAGAGCTATGTAGGACATATGAGAAGCTGCACTAGCTTTTCTATCATTACGAACGATTGGAGTTGTCACACTAATTTCAGACAACTCTTCAATCATGCTATCATCGAGAGTAGTGTTGGTAATCTTGACTTCATCTTCCTTCGCCTTGTCCGCAACTGGTGCTTCAAGGATGACGGATTTTCTTGCATTCTTCTTGATTGAATTCGATAATTTTTGGCTTTGTCTTCTAGTCCTTAATCTTGTAACATCACTAATCGTCTTGGAGTAATTATTCTCGGTAGCTGAGGTTTTTGCATCTTCGATTTGAGTACGAGTTGATGCAATAGATGCTTGTCTTAATGGAGCTCCAATCTTACTATTTCTTTGCTCTGTGTTTGAGCCAAGATTCACCTTCATCACTGCCAATGAGCGAGACAAAGCAATATGAAGTAAGTAAACCAATTGAGACAAATCGCTGATTTGTTCAAACCCAAGACTTCCTTTTGAGTGTTCACAGTTCTTGCATAGAATCAGAGAGTCAAAATTATCATATCTCGTAAGTTGTATTTCTTCGGAAGGGATCAATCTTGCACAATGGGTACACTTGAAGCACTTCAAATGCCATCTGTTGTCACCATACCTTGCACACGCTTTTTCGATACTCTTAGAGCATGCAACACAGGCATCTGTTGCCTTGTTTGGAATCTCGATTTCTTTCTTGATCAATGCAATGTCATCGTCAGTTTCTTCACCTAGGCGTTTGTTGAATTTTTCGAAGTGAGACATTGATTGCATGAACAAATCAGTAGCGGATGTCGTTCCCAAGAGTTTGTTAGCTTTCAAAGCATTGTAAAGTCCTATTCTTATCAAGATCTTGAGATAATGAGCGCAACCAGTAATCACGGACAATAATTCAGCTGATAAACTACCGGATTGTGAAATTTGATTTGATTTCCGAAGAATGGCCAAATAACTCATGATTTTTCCGGACAAATTTCTTGGTTCCTTTTTGATCGATTGGAAATACTCTAGTTCGGGGTTTGCGACCGAATCATGATCAGTTTCTTCTTCTAAAGAAGTGATTTTATCTTGTTTGGCTTTCAAAATAGGAATGCATGTTTGGCATACTTTAGACACATTGTCGAAGGAGACGAACAAAATCTCAACATTCAAAACCAACTTAACAGTTGATAACAACCCATTGGCTTGGTTCCCGGTGCATGCATTCAACAACATATCACTGATGCATGCAGCAGTGGCTTCTTCGTAACCAGATAATGTCAACCAACATTGCATTACCACGTTTTCGATTTGCTGTTCGACTGAAAGAAGAACTTTAGAGTCAAGTCCTAAAGCATTTGATTTCTCGCTATCATCGTCGATAATCTTTTTGAGCGATTTCAAGTCTGACAAGTATTCCTCATCAATCTTGAAACTTGATTGTAAACCAACGGAATCGGCCATTATACAGACGTTCCAAAATTTGTGAACCATATAACATTCTGGATGCCATTGCTGATTTCTACCGCCTCGGTATAATTCAACAAACTGCTTCACTATAGAGGAATGACAACCTTCACAGTGAGATGCATATAATTTAGAATAGTGAAAATGACAATAGATATTTCCTTCATGCTCGTAATAACTCTCATCTGACTCGAAAACACGTTGGCAAACATTACACTTGAAATGTTCCAAATGATACTTATTTCCCAATGCGGTGATATATGGACCTCTCAATGCATTATTACAGTTATGACAAATTAAGTCCAATTTTTTGAAATAATCATATTCGCAAAGAGGAACTTGAAATTTGATTTCGGGGTTGTTCGGATCGGTGACTTCAAACGGGAAGAATTTGGTTGCACATGGCTTACCACAATCATGACAAGTGAAACATTCCACGTGAAAAGCGGCATTCAAAGCTCGCACAAACTGGCCGGTGATTTCAGTTCCACATTTCTGGCAAGTTTTCCTACTTTTCCGCCGTATACTCGATTTACGGAAGGCTGGTTGTAATGTCTTCTGATTTGGAGGAAATTGTTCGGTTGGAGCTGGTGGAGTATGTGTGCCATTCACGAGGTCTCTCGGAAGTGGTTGGTCTAGCGTGGGTCCTGAAAAAGTATCATTTCGATGCTCAGAGTTGGGAGAAATGGCGATGGAATGACGCTGTTGGAATGAAGGCGACAAATCTCGATTCACCCTCCTTTGTTGATTTACAGGTTGTGCATCGTTTCTGAGCTCGGAATTATACGCCGCCGTGGGTTTCGAAGGCATGGGCGGGATCAAGGAAGTCCAATTTGAAGGTGGCGCGCCATTTGGTGGATGAGGGGTGTTGTTGTTGAAATGGAAATGCTGGTCGTAAGGATCTTGGTTATGATGGATAGGATGGAAAATTGGTGCAGGAGATGACGATGCTTGAGAATTGTGGGATTGACTTCGCGAGTGCACAAATCGTCTGGAGTGGGGCTTTCCGTTTTTACGCCCTGGACTCGGAATAAAAGGGGACGAATCTGTGATGGGAGGGCTCTTATAAGGTGCCGCTCCGGGCACGGGGCTCTCGGAAGGCACGGGAACCTGGCCCATGGGTCTGGGACCGTACTGTTGTGAGATGAACGGAGATTGTTGTGAATGTTTAGTCGCTTTATGCGACGTAATCCTGTTGTCAGCCGTGTTTTGTTGAGGAACAGACATCATGGGAAACTAAAAAGAGTGACTAAGTTGGAAATTATGAAGCTTGACACAGTCTGTTTTCTTTGCTTGTTCATGCAACGAAGTTGAATGATCCCTGGGGGGTAGCGAGGTGGACACCCGAGGTGGACACAACACCAGTTGGTGGTAGGTTTAATTGGTGGAGCGAAGGGGCGCAAGGGCAAGCACGAGACACACAACGGAAGCTGGAGACGCGGGAGTGTCGGCAAACGCTGAGTTAAATAACAGCACGAGTGGGCTTGTTGAGAATAACACTGATGTCAAATCTTTTGGTTATGACTTGTCGCGCGTTAATCACAGTTTGATTTCGTCAGGCAGATCCGCGCGTAAGTTACATTAAAGCGAGCGGCCGCGGCACGACCTTGAGGAGAATCAACGCGAGACTTCACTCCCCAACAACAATAGGTGCGCCTAATTGGGTTTAGATTACGAGCTATTGAATGCTGCTAATGTTATGGCTGATCCTGGTCTTGTGATGCTCGTGTTTTGCTGGCAATTCGCGGGGTAAAGGTGCCAATTCAACGCCAAAAGGTGTCGTGAGCACGGAGATGTTATTTTAAGTGTGTTGTTTTTGTGCGTGCGTAAGTATAATCTGTTTATGTTGCACCAGGATGGTGCGGCGAACTCCATCTGCCAGAAACAACAATTGCAAATAAAGCCGTGGACTGATTTGAGTAAACCGTGAAGGCCAACTCAAAAACCGGGGAATTTCAGTCTGGGCCTCCTCTCTAGTTGGCGGAGGGCAGAATGGCTTGGTGACGGTGTCGCACGAGAATTACAAGTTAGGGACCCGGGTGACATCAGCTATAGCGCAAAACGAAACGGGTAAGCACAACAGTGCTCTAAATGCCATGGATGGGAGCGCCGGTACGGTGGCATCTCGCTCATTAATCACGTTCGCTCTCACGGGAACACAAATCAGCAAACTTTGATAGAGGTGTAGACTGAGTAAATATGCGTCATGTGGGCTTTGGTCACGTGACTGCTCACTGCGCGTTGGCCAACCAGTTGATGTTCATTTTTCAGTGGTACGCCGAACCCGATATCTACATATCTTCAGTACGTATGTGCCACTAATACGATCGAACCGCGCAGTCCTTGTGTCCCTCCAACTTTCCCAGGCCGTCATCCTCGAGCAGATGAAGTAGCACATGTTGCAATCCGCTCCATCCTCTTCAATGATAGGTTGCTTGACCAGCAAGTAAGATGGGCACCAACGGCAAATAATCACAAATTTCAGGCTTCCGAATCGAATTCTTGTTTTCCGCTCGCAATACTAACGTCAGTCATGTCCACTGAACAAAAGGTCGTACCAGCTTCTGCCTCCCAAAATTTATTGAACGACAAGTGGGACGTTGTCTTGTCTAACACTCTCATCAAGACCGGATTGGGCTTTGGTGGTGGTGTTTTGGCCTCTATCTTGTTCTTCAAGAGAAGAGCTTTCCCAGTCTGGTTGGGTGTTGGCTTTGGTTTAGGTAGAGGTTACTCCGAGGGTGATGCCATCTTCAGATCCACCAATGGCTTGAGAAATGTCAAGGCTTAAACCTTCAATTCCTAAAATTATTTATCGATGGGCTGTTTGCCCATATTTGCATGGCTCGCCTTAGCATGAAGTGGTACTTTGTGTGTAAGCTATTAACGAATAGTATAGAATAAACGTGTATACTGGAAATCAACTCGTAGTTTGATTGAATCGTATTCAAAAGGTGCAAGAATTTATTGTTTGAATCATTGGAAGTCGTATTTCGAAAGAAATCGTTTGGAATTGATCTACGAAGCAAAGATTAGATGATCTAAGTTCCACTAATGTCTCAATTCCATCGATATGAGAAAGCACATTGCACTCACTATCGAGCAAATTGAGAAAGCAATTGGAATCCAGTAAATCCTGATCCAAGGAGAATTATTAAACTACAAGTTTCATATCACTTCCCATGAAAGTTTCTATCTCTCCAAATTTATTGTCTGTATGGACTCCTCTTGTATTTTGCAAAATGCGACTCATCTCAGACTCTATCTTCTCCACACATTACAACCATATATAACCCATAACCATCCCAGCAGATCCTTCACGAACATACCAGGAAATACAACCATAGAACGCTTCTCTTCACATGAGTGACTCTCACATCCAGTCCATTATCAATGGAAATTTGGATCTCTATGTCTTCCTTGAAGTACTGCCAGATGCCCCCACAGATGAGATCCGAAGACAATATAGAAGAAAGGCTTTAAGACTTCACCCTGATAAAGAAGGTGGTGATGCGGACCAATTCAATCTTCTTTCGAAAGTATATGAAGTGCTTGTGGATAAAGAGCTTAGAGATCAATACAATGAAATACGAAGAATTAAGAAGGAGAAGCATCTCGAACAAGAAAAACTTCTTGAATCGACCAGGCGATTCCAAGCAGAGCTCAAGCGTGCTGAAGAACAACATAGATTCAATACAAACAAAACTGAGGATCTTGAAGGATTCGTCCAAAAGAGAAGGCGAGTGATAGATCTCGAAAAGTTAAAGGATGAAGGCTTGAAACGTCGAAGAATTCAGGAACAAATGATGGTCAACAAGCCTGTTGAACCAATAAGTTCAGTGAACCTTTCTTACAAAGATATAAAGATTCCTCATGAATACATCAAATCCTTAGAAACTTCCAGAAATACATATGAGCAGTTGAAAGTACGATGGAAACATCGGCCTGAGCTCAAGGACAAATTCAACTCCGAGGTACTACAAAAAATTATGGAGATCTTTGGCCCAATCAAATTGAGCGTGGTGCTAGCCAATCCCAACTCAAAGCCAAAGTATGATACTGGTATCATACAATACGAGAGCGAAAATGATACCGCCAAAGCTCTCAATCATAACTATAAGCAGTCTGCAAATTTGTGGGATGGAACAAGCGTAAGGAAGCTAGCCAGTCTACTTCGCGAGTGTGTACCTTTTAATCTGAGTGAGGATCCGTCTCTGGCCACTCCTCTCACGCTGAATCGAATAATCGACTCAATCTTGAGTCGTTACTCTCAATAGAGGGAATGAACGAGAAGATCTAATTCAATAAATCAGTCCCGTTCTCCTTTAGGTCGTAAGTTCAGAAATAAATGATATACGTTATAGAGATTCTACTAGTTGTACGATCCGTATCTGACGAATTAGGGTGTAAAGAACCTAACTAGCCTTTGAAAATCGGAATTTTTTTATGACTGGAACACAGCAGAACTCGTCAGTAAAGCTGGAAATTCGGGGTCAATTACATTTCGAAAAGATATACTTCCCTTCTCTTCATACGTGATGATTGCTTATATCTATATTGATGCCATCAATGCCTCTTCTAATCGTCTCTCCATTTGATGAAGACTTCATCTGTTCTGAATCTTTGAGTACAAACAGTATTCCATAACTCATTAGTTTGTCCTGTTCTATAGCTCAAAAGACCTGCGTGAGCTATCATGATACCGTTGTCGATACAGAAGCGTTCATCGGTGGCATAGATCTGGCCATTCTTTCTATCTTGTATCATGAGCTTCATCATTTCTTGCAACCTCTCGTTGGAACCAACACCACCCACGATCAATACTTGATTGGAATTGACATGGGCCAATGCTCTTTCAGTGATTTCCACCAACATCGAGAATAAAACTTCTTGCAAAGAGAAACACAAATCTTCAGACGTTATTGGCTCGCCGGTTTCCTCATCTATGAGTTCTTTAGTTTTCACTTGTTTGGCTTTGCCAAACAAATCCTTGGCAATTTGATCAATGTGCGCCAAAATTCCCGACATCGAAAGATCCATTCCTTTGACAGTGTAGGGAAGACTAACAAGATGCTTACCCTTTTTAGCCATTTGTTCGATGTTGTATCCGGGAGCAGGTTCATTAGGGATCATTAAAGTCCGGGCAAACCGATCCAAACAATTACCAATGGCTATATCTAAAGTCTCACCAAAAATACGGTATCTTTGGTCAGAGTATGCAATGACTTGGGTGTTACCTCCACTAACGTATAACACAACGGGATTATCTGCCCCAGTGATTTCTCTCCCCATCTCGATGTGACCTATACAATGGTTGACCCCGACTAGCGGAAGGTCCCAAAGTTGTGATAAAGTTCTGGCGGCGATCACTACACTTTGTAATGGTGCACCCATTCCTGGTCCTTGGGTGAAACAAATGCAATCAAGATCGGTACCACGAATATTTCCTTCGGCCAAGGCCTTTTTGATGATTCTCACCACCCAGTTTCTGTGGTGTCTGGCGGTGTCTCTAGGGAGAAATCCTTCTCCTGGAGGGGTGATATAAGTGTCTCTAACATTGGATAACACCTCAGCTCTGTTAGTGGACGATAATTGGCCCAAATGGTGCTTGATAATGCCGACACCGAGCTTGTTTGCGGAGCCTTCGAGCCCAAGTGCAAGGTAGTAGCCTTTACCGGGTTTAGCGTACTGATCAAGGTCAACAGTCATGTCTACCGGTGATGATTTGTAGCCGCTGCAGAAATATATCATCTGTCACGTGCCCATCACTAAAGACTATAATTATTTATCTTTCGTTTTTACAAGTGAAAATGCAATGGTAAGGTTCATAATAGTGAGATAATACTAAGATAAAACACGTTCAATCTGATGGATCTTCATTGAAATCACATCATAGCGAAAACTATATGAATATTTGCAATTATGATTCTACCCTCCATATCAAAATCGATTGGTTGGTGCACGACTGACCGGTAACAACAAACACGAACTTTGCAACTATTCTTTGCAACACCACACCATGTCTTCCTTGAACTATTTCTTGGACAGAACGGAACAGTCGATCGAGTCTATACAGTCACTTCATTTTCATCCTCCCGGACTATTCACCAATGCTATCGTGAAAAAACCCAGCATCACCACCTTGCTAAAGGACCCATCTGCTGATGAGGGTGCACTTTACAAGATAACCAAACCAAGCTACCAAACGCGTAATAACATCAAAGGACAGTCCCTGGAACAGATAACAAACCGTCTTAATATGGATCTTCAGCCGGAACGTGTGGATGGTGAGTCTATCTACGCGGACCAAAGCTTCAATGAGTACTTTCAGTATAAGGGAAATGGTGAACAAGATACTACCCAGCACAAATCGGTAGTGAAACTTCCAAAGCTAGCGCATTCCTCTGCTTCTCCCAAGAAGAGGAAATCAATTATAAGTCTGTTGATCACCACCGATACGACAGACGTCAGCAAGATCTGTTCGCAAATCCTAGACGTGATTCAGAAATATCCAAATATGATTGAAAACCGTGAAAGCATCGTGGAGAAGGTTGTCCGTAATCAGAATGAGTATGAATTGTTGGCAAACCAATGTGCACAATTAGAATCGGAAATCGATGATCAAAAACGTCAGTTGACCATTCTTAATATTAATTACAGTGACATCGGCAGTCCTATCAAGTCTAGCGGCTCAGAAAATGTGCATGACGACGAAGAAGAGTTGGATATTGACGAATACATACGACAGGAAGAGGATGAGATACGATTTTTGGAAGAACAATTGGACAGTATGCAAGGAAACTAATTATATAACGATGATTCCACCGGTATGGAAATCATATTAACGAGACCCTTTTAAAATCAAAGTGTAACATGTAATCGAATAGTAACGCTTAGTTACTAATTGTATAGTTATCTTGAAATTAAGAAGCTACAGCATTTTTTCCAAATATTACTATATTAATTATACACGAATGCAAATTTGAGCAATCTAGTTGATGGAAGAAAGAATGTCAGAGTCACCGGCATCCAAAACAGCCAAAGTACCAACTCTGAACAACTTACCACAGACGGTACCCAATTCGTTGTTACCACCTTGGAAGTAGTAGACTTGGGTCTTGGACAACATGGCGTAGTATTCCAATTCAGACTTTCTCAAGACTGGGGTGTTACCAGCGATGATGATCAACTTGGCCTTACCGGTTCTCAAGGACTTGACAACGGACTTGTAACCCAAGGTGTACTTACCGGACTTGATAACAAGACCTAACTTGGCGTTAATGTTTTCTTGGTTCTTAGATTTTGGGGCCTATAGATGTTAGTATGATTGTCCACAATCATGTGTAGGCCTTCCAGCGGCTTATGGTTTGATACTGACCATCTCTGCGTTGTTTGTTTTACACTCCGGTCTGGATAATGAAAAGAACTAGTATAAGTATTCGCTGAAAATTTTAAAGCTGGGATGCGATCGTTGCAAGCTCTGCGCGGATGCAAAAGGCAGTCACATCAGTCACCTGACAAACACCGTTTACTATGGTGAGCATCCTGCAGACAGACTTCAGTTTCGCACTCACCCTGGTACGCCTCAGTTACCCGTCTAGGGCGCACGAATTGGTGCACTCCCTGAAGTCGCCGTCACGTGCACGACGCCCGCTCTCACATCACCACTCTACCGCCAGTGCTGCGACTGTCGCTCTGGGTAGGTGAAAAAAAGTTGAAAAAATTTCTTACTGTTTTCTGGTCTGCTTTAATAACCACGAATAGGTATGTGACCTAGATAGAGGAGAGATGTGAATAGAGCTAGTTGTGGACAGCCACGTCAGTGTATCAACAGAGTGTACCGATAGCGTTCCAATTATCCATCCAATACAGAGTTATCCAGGGGTTTAAGTTGTGACCCTTCAACAGCAAAGTCAATCACGAACAACACCATAAGAATTTTCCAACGTCCAAATTGACAAATATAGCAATCCCGGCTTGCTCTCATCATAAGCTCTTGATTCCGTTGAGTCGTACTAACATTACAGTTAAAAATGAAGGTTGAAATTGATTCCTTTTCCGGTTCTAAGATCTACCCAGGTAGAGGTACTTTGTTCGTCAGAGGAGACTCCAAGATCTTCAGATTCCAATCCTCCAAATCCGCTTCTTTATTCCACCAAAGAAAGAACCCAAGAAGAATTGCTTGGACTGTTTTGTACAGAAGACAACACAAGAAGGGTATCTCTGAAGAAACCTCCAAGAGAAGATCCAGAAAGACCGTCAAGAACCAAAGAGCCATCGTCGGTGCTTCTTTGGAATTGATCAAAGAAAGAAGAGCCCAAAAGCCAGCTGACAGAAAGGCTGCTAGAGAAAACAAGTTGGCTAAGGACAAGGAAGCCAAGAAGGTTGCTAAGGCTGCCAGAAAGGCTGAAAAGGCCAAGTCTGCTGCTGCCGGTGCCAAGTCTCAAGTCTCCAAGCAACAACAAAAGGGTGCTTTCCAAAAGGTCCACGCCACTTCCCGTTAAGTAAGTTGAGCTTAGTTTAAATATTGCAAATACTAAATTAATCTTATTGTGTTAACAGTGTATATTTAATAAATCTTGCCTACTTTAGATCAAATGTACTGGTGAATAAGCTATACTATCCTTTCAGCATTAGGCTTCCCTACTATTTCTAAACTTACACTATCGTAACTTCCGTTCCCATTAGATTTGTAAACTATTAAATTATCGTGACTCACTTCAATATTTTAAATCTTTATACTTTACACTCTCCATATGCAAATGTTTGCCCCACTCTTTTTGTTGATGTCAATTTACTTCGAATAATTTGGGGCGTCTGATGGGCCACCTTGTATCCGAAATAAAATGATTCTGTGCTATGACAGTAGAGCAAATTCTTTTCACCGGAAGCTTTGTCGTTAATTATAAGTAAAGCCCCGATATAAATAATGCTATCTCCTTGATTATTCACTGCCATTAGATTGTATTGACCTGCAATCTTTTTGACAAGCTCAACTAATTCCAAAGCCTTGTCATCGTCCTGGTAGTGATGTCTAGTAATTTCGTGGGCTAATTTCATCATTAGAATGTCTTCTCCGTTTCCACTACACATGCAACTCAATTCGATCTCATTATTGGTAAAGAAATCGATAGCAGCCCCGATCACACCAGCACAACCAATTCTGCCTGGAAACTTGAAGAAATTGCCTCCAGAGGATGTTCCTATAAGTGTGTTTCCATCTTTGATTTCTATCACTCCAACAGTGTCTGTGACTTCGTTGGGACCTTGTAACTTATCAATATAAGTTTTGTAATATTTTTGTGCCTCTGGCAGCACCAAGTTCGTAGGCTGATATTCTTTTGTTGCAGCTGATTTGGTATATTTCTTGTAAGCCAGATCTGTTAATGCAATGGGCTTCGTTAGCCCGTAACTGGCCAATTGCTGGTACTTATTCCAGACCATCTCGAATCTGTTGATCGTCTCTGTGATAGGATATTTGCAGTCGTTGAGTCCAGCGAACGACCCCATCTCCAAGTTTCCCTGGTGATGTCGTATAAAGCTGGAATCACATTCAACTTCCCCCAAGTAGTTTAGAGAGGAACCATAACCAGTATTGGTAACTTTCGAGGCCTCAATGATCTTGGAACTGACGGTAAAGTCATCTGCTTGAAGCGACTTTCGTAGAAGTTTTGTGTACTGATGCTTCCTTAGAGCCGAATGGTTGCCTGCTCCAATGTGTACAAGGATTATATCCATGCTAAAGCTGGTGGCATTGAGTTGACGGTTGCAATTTTCAATTATTTATAAAATTCGCGAAATTCTCATAATTTCTCCACACTCTGTAAGAGAGCCCTACAGGTTTTTGGAATGTCATTGGGGGGCTTCTCGAAGTATTGCAAGATAAATAACTTCGGTGATGAATAAATATTCTTTAGGAATACATGTATTATAGTATTGAATTACCACACTCAATTCATTCATATTAGGTTATCAAGTCTACTCATTCTTGTAATTCAATATAACGAAAGTCTCGATTACGTTAATACTTCTAAGAAGCTTTCAAACTTCGAATTAAAGCTCTTTAATTTAAGAGCTCTGTTCGGGTTCAACTCATCTCATTTTCAATAATTTTCCCCAAAATTATCTCACAGATCATTTCTCTTATTATCTTCTTTTCTGTCTAGTATCTCACTGATTATTTCTCTGATTATCTCCATTACTTCGCGCTTTTGCAATCCGATTTGTGATGAGCCAATGACAGCCCCATCGGACGAACAGGATGTCCTACAATGGCTAGATAACGACTACAGAGAGGACCTTGGTGTCCATCTTTACTCCAGCATACTCCTTAATAGAATCGATCCGCTATTTCCAAAACTGACATGGGGAGCTTGGCCACTTCCAATCAATGAGGTCCCGGTACCGAAGACTTCATTAAAGTATAGTGACAACATCGTTGACAACACCGATTATGAGCATGATATTGATGTGGACTTTAGGAGTCTTCGGGAACGACAATATAAAATGGAGAATGAGCTTCACATCAGGAAGTATGGTGTTGGTTTGAAAGAAGGTCTGAAGAAACGTAAGAAGCAGAGCTCGATTGAACCGAATAAAAGACAGAAATCTAAAGAAGTGGAACAAGAAGCATCGGGAACAAGTGAAACGGCACAAGAAGAGGCAGTTCAAAATGCACCGGAACTGTCTTCGTCAGATGAAAGCGGAGATAATGAAGATGATAGTGGGGATAACGAAGATGATAGCGAGGAAGAAACAGATCGCTTGGTACAAATAAGCAAAAAACCAGGGACGAATCACTTGGCAAATAACCCTTCCATCGTTGATCAACAAGATAGATCCAAACCCATCCACAGCATACGATTCAAACAGCATCTTACCAACAGCAAATCTGATTTGGTGAACGAAATAGCCAATCTCATACGAGGAAGAATTGCCAAATCATTCAGAAAAGCACATGCACAAAACCCGGCCGCTAAGGATATAGATTTGACGGACGACCTTTCAGCAGCTTCCATTGCGGAAATGAGCAAACAAGTGGCTTATAAGGTGGATAAATTATTGAATTCGATATACTTCAAATCGTTACTGAAGGCAAAAGTTCAAAAATTGCCATTGAAATCAATCAAATGGCAGCAAATTCTTCTTTCTGGACTCAGTGCAATGGAATCTCCTAATACTACTTACAATCCCAACGCCTATGTCGATCTCTTCGATAAATGTGAAGAGGTGTTCGAGAATATTGATTACAATTACGAGTTCGAAGAAGAGGAAGAAGAAGGTGAAAAGCAAAACGCAGTGGGTCAAACAGGTACGAATGAAATATTGGACATGGAAAAATCAATCAAGTCAAATGGCAAATTTGATGTTGTCAAGTATCTTCAATCGATTCCAATTCGAAGATATCAAGATATCCAAAACACATACATGCAAAAAAGGAATAAGCACTTGGACGAATGTGCCGACTTGAAGACTTTATTTTTGGGGAGATTGAATTCACAGGCAAGAATTAATCAAGTTTACTGGGCGAATAGAGATCAAAAGTTTGTCAGAAAGGTGGACGAGAAAAACCCTACTCCCGATCAAATAAGAAGCACTGCTTTGAATTACGGTACGAATAAACTCGATGGTGATGCTTATTACCTAGATGAATACACTTGATTTAAAGGGCCTTTCACAGAATTTTGATCTTGAGAGCGTTTTTCAAAAACGACATAGTGATGTTTGATAAATTGCTCTTGTTGAACGCTACATTAAGGATTCTAAAACGATATATTGTTTTTTAAGCGCCTTAAGGTCAGGTGCAATATTAGGACCAATAGGCATTGGCTTTTCTGAAATTATATACATCACAAAGCACAGGCAGTTTTGTACATTTGCATAAAATAGGAAGATTCCAAGTTAACGTGACACATTAGTAGTTTAGTTTCTTTTTTCGAAAGTGCTAGTAATTTCGGTGTTGAAAATAACATCCCAAAATCTACTGGTAACACCAAAACCCATCTCGTAGTTCTTGTAGTGGTGCTCCAAGTGATAGGTCTTCAATTCTTGCAAGAATTGTGGTAATTTAGAGTGATGCAAGACGTAGTGGGTAACATCATACATGATGTAACCGAGAGTTCCACCAGCAAAACCAGAGCATGCCATGTAGAATGGGAAAACTCCGAAAACTAACTTGTAGAACGGATAAGCCAAGAGCACGAACAAAGTTGGTGGTAAAACCAATCTCTTGGTATCCATAGGCAAATAATGGTGGATACCATGCAATAAGAAGTGGGTGGCCAAAGCAAGAGGATGATCAGGTAAGTAGCCGTCCAAGTGGAAAATGAAACGGTGCAAACAGTATTCGACAAAGGTCCAGATGAAAAGACCCAAAACCCAGAAACTAAGGGCGATGATCTTGTTCTGGTTGACGAATCCAATGTAGAAAATGTAAAAATTGCAAGGAAGCCAAACCATAGGCACCACCCACCAAGGGGTCAAGGAAAGTGGTTCCAAGAAGTTACCGAACAAGGGAGCAGAACCCTTACCGTAGTGTCTTGGTCTATGCACCTGGTCCAAGTAGAAATCTTTGGAGAAACCTCCGAACAACACTTGCATGAGTAAAGGTTTGTTCAAGTCAAGGAACTTGTGCTTCTTAGCATCTTCGTTGAAGTCGGTTTGAATCGACAAGACCTCCAGGGCAGGAACGCTGTCGTGGAACTCATAGGTGTCGATCATAGGTTCGTTCAACTTGACTTCGACAGCGGTCCGGTGTCTGTTGTTCAACAACTCTTCTTCTTCCTCGGCGGTGGCCAAATAACCCACCAACATGGTGTCGTCCATCATCTCGTAAGCACTCTCCGAGTGCTCGTGAGAAGTGGTGTCGGCCATGATTTGGGTGATATCCTTACCGGCATAAGGAATGATGATGTCGGCACCTCCTGGATGTTCTTCCAAGAAATCGGTGACGTTGTAGACCTTACGGTCATATAAAGTGACCCAACAGTCCTTGGCGGTGTTGTGTTTGCTCACGGCCTCGGCGGATAACAAAGGTAATGATTTCCCCATTCTGAATATGTCTTTGACTTGTGCTAGAGATTCCGAAACAGCCGTTTTATAATCGGGATGGATCTGAGTGGCCTGACTAACAAACTGTTTATGTTATGAAAATTATTTTCCGCACGTGAACCAGGGGTTTGATTCATACGCGAATATAGCCTTATCTGGCTATAGAGATGTCTCCTATTCTTTGTTCCGATTTTCTATTGTTAGCATCTCGTGACGTGTCTAAACGAATAGCTTATTTGTGTAAACTACGGTTACGTGACGTTCATGAAATTTTAAGGTTGACATCCACTGCCTCTACTAAATATGATTGCTAATTATTCCGAATAATCTATTCTCTATACTCAGTATGCTATACCTATAATAAACCGGATTACCCGATGTTACGTCCTAAAATAACCGAATAATAGCTGATACAACTATGTATTTCAAACTCTCATGTTTCCTTCTATCCAGATGGTCCATATTATCTTTTAACTTCAACTCAAAGTCATCTTCTTTCAATTCTAAACTTCTATACCCGAGGTCATCTTGCCTTTTTAGTTTCAAACTTCTATGCCCGAAGTCATATTGTCCATTTCGGCAATGTCCAAATCAATTGGGATAGAGTCACCATTTGGTACTAGCTCGTCGTCAATTTCATCGAGATCTCCTTCCTCCATGAGCATATTCTCGTCGCTTCCAAAGACCATATCCTTATCAGCGGCGTCTTCTGTTTCCTCTTGGGAATTTTCGCCATTGGTCAAATGCTGCTCCAAATGTAATGTGTGGTCTACCAAATTAAGGTAGGCATACATGAAATTGGATAAGAGGACTTGTTCCCTGAGCGATCTCTTAGGATTGGCAAGTTTCAAATGCGATAACCGATAAATGGCTCTCTCCACATGCACTGGGAAACGATAATCCAACATGACCAACGTAGATTGTGATGGAGGCGGTAATGGGAATCCAAATGCAGAGTCAGTGAATACAATAGGCTGATTGGCACGAGATGTCCTTTTAATCGATTTCTTCAACTTTTCTTGTACATCAAGGGTAGTTTGTGGTTTTGCAACCGAAATCTCTCCTGCTGCATCCTCTGGCTCGGCCTTTGCTTCTTCTTCAAGATCCTTTTTCTCCTGTGATTTCCTGCCAAGTCTGCTTCTCCTGCTCTTCTTCTCCTTCGTGTGGTCTTTGCTTTCCATCGCTTCACTCATTTTGATGTCATCAATAGGCGATGCTAAGCTCTGCTGTTTCTGAGACAGTACCTTGATTGTTTGCGTCTTCAAACCATCTTTTGCCTTAGCATGATCTTGAGGTTGTTGAGCAGAATCAGATTTGACTTGTTCTAAAGACTGCTTTTGAGCCTTGCCATCTGGTGTCAAGTTCTCTTGGTCCTCTCTTTCAGAAAGCTTGGCTTTACTTTTCATCTTGAAAATCCCACTGCTGATTTTCTTATTGCTCTTTTTCGATTCTGTATCCGATTCGTAGTCGACTTGAACGCCGGAATCCTTGGTCTCGACAGAATGGACAGAGGCATTGGATCCTTGAACCGTAGCCTTTTTCTTCTTGAACAATTTAGAAATCATGTTTTCTTTGCCTTCAGCAGAATGTTTCGCTTTTTGCTTCTCTTCTTCATCTTCGACTCTAGAGAACATTTCTGGGGTCGATACAGATCTTGATGGCGATGGCGCTTCTGTAACAGTTGGTAAATTATTGGCTTCAGCGGACGAAAGACTCACTGATCTATCCTTCAACCATGGCCAAGACTTTTTCTTCTTCAACTTTTTGGTAGGACTTTTATTTGGGCCAGATTCCAAGGATGGGCTGGAATTGTTTGGTAAAAGACCGAAAGACTTCTTTTTTCTAACAGCTTTGGTAGGAGAGGTCTCGAAACTCGAATCGTCGGAGATATCTGTTTCATATATCGTAGGAATCAGATTATCGACCGATTTCTTAGATACAGCTTGACTCTTCTGGCTTTCCATCGATAATTTTTGTCCATGGACGTGGTCTGAATCGTCCCTTGCCTCTTTATCAATATTGATGGGGTATTCTTCGGCAGATGGAGAAGGCGTCTGTTCTGCAATTTCCAATTCAGTATCATGAAGACGCTCCTCCGCTGTTTTGGACTTTGGTTTGGAAGCTTGAGCAGTATCATAGATGTTAGGTGATGGGTAAGGGGACTCGCCTCTGGGTTCTCTCCCATGAATCTGTTGGACTTGTTGTACTGGAAGTTCATTGGCATCTGACTTTTCACGAATATCAGGTGCCTGCGTTTGATGTCTATAGCTCTTTGGTGGGTTTTGCAATTTCGAGGGCTGAGGCTCTGCTGCAGTTGTGCCAGTTTGATTTGTTTCTCTTGATCTCAGATCATTTGCGGGCTCAATAAATGGAGATTCAACATCTCTTCTTGAACCTGAAAATTCTTTTTCGATGAGAGGATGTTCATCAGGTCCCTCATCATCAAGAATTCGCATGTATTTGCCATCTGTGGCTTGATCTTCATAGAGATCGGACTTCGAAGAGTTAAGACTGGAATGGGCCAATTGTTGACCATTTCTTCCCAATTCTGACAACACTTCTTTTTCAATCCCCAACGAATCCTCATAACTGATATCCTGGTAACTGAGCTCGAAGCTAAAATCTCCTTCACTTGGATCCGCTGTGTTGAAACCAGAATGCTTAACTTCTTGAGAATTGGTTTTGGCAGTGGGGTGAGACTTCTCAACAGCAGGGGTTGTCGATTCGTTTTTATTCAAACTTTCCTTGAACTCGTTAATTTCAGACCTCAACATATCCAAGTTCTGGTTCAATTGTTGCGATTTCTCGTTCATTGAAGGAGTTGTAACATATGGTTGGTGCAAAGTCTTTTGATACTCAGCCTTTCTACGACTGCTCCGATGCTGACGTCTCGCATGCTTGTCATCTGATCCTGGAAGCTCGATTGGGCGAGATCCTCTTTCGGATCGATGGTGATGCCTAACATGTGGTTTTGGTTGTGGTTGTCCATGCTGTTGGTGAGGTGGTTGCGATTGTCCATGGTGATGTGGAGGTGGCTGCGATTTTCCATGTTGATGTGGAGGTGGCTGCGATTTCCCATGTTGATGTGGAGGTGGTTGTGATTGACCATGTTGATGTTGTGGGGGTATTTGATTCTGACCATGATGAGATCTATGCTTGGAGGAAGTTGTGGAAGGAACATAGTTGAGGTCAGGATTAGGATATGGTTGAGTGGGTGGCGCTTGACGAGGCCTAGACTTATCAGAGTCGAGGGCTTGAACTGACTTGATCCGTGAAATTCTCTTGGCTGTCAAATTTTGGTTATTGTACTTTGGAGTGAATTGCAGTTCCACCGAGTGTGATGCAGCTGAAGTTGGATAAGGTGAATCATTACTATGTGGAACTCTGGATGTATGTGAGCTGTCGTTGCTTCTATTGGGTGCTGGATCATTAGGGTTCCTGTAACTGAATAGAATCTGGGAATCACGGGAACTCTTTTGATCGTAACTTTTATGCGTGGTGGAGGATTTGCTAGTGTAGCCTTCTTTCTGAGGGACTACGTCATTTCCAAAGCTAGCATTCAAATTGTTTCTCAACTCGGCCAACCTTCCATGTTTGGAGTTTTGCAAACTTGAACCAGATGAGGGGGCAACGCTACTAGCCGATGGTTTTCTATAATCTGGTCTTCTGCTTCTTTTCAATGCAAAGTCATGAGCGGCCCTGCTACCTGAATCGAGGTTCCTCGACGTGTGATTATTGATTTGTTGATCTTTAGGTTTATCTGAATCCTCTTTTGGGGACAGACTTTGGAAGAATTGCTGCTGCAAGCGTTGTTGTAAATGTAAAGTTGATGAAACAGGCTGAGCTGTTGTTCCTGATGCAGTTGCAGTTTTGCTTTTGTTGGCGGTGGGTGATTCTGGATCAATGAAAGTGTCATCTTCAGAGTATTCATATGCATCGTCGAAGCTCTTGTCACTCTTAGTTCTTTTTGGATTATGCAGGGGTGAAGTATGTGGAGACGAGCTAAGTTCATCCATGGCCAACTTTTCAACGTCGGTGTATCCTAGAGAGGTTGTTGATAATGTTCTTGCTAAAGTGACGGCATCGTTGGCATCCATGCCTGCAAGTTTCGAGAGTTTTTCCAATTCATGTGTCAAATCTCGCAAGGAAGGATTACTGTATCTGTTGGATTGTTGATGAAGAGATTCTCTTTTCTCTTTGTTCTCCGCTTCTGACGAACTATCATTTTCTAAAGCCGGGATAGTTGACTCTGAGGTTTCTTCTGGAGGCAAGGAGCTGGAGCTGAGTGAAGATTTACGGGATAATGAACTTTTTCTGCTCAACTTACGTTCCATGATTTCTTCGACCGTCGACTTGACATGAACCTTGAACTTATCGGGGTTAACTTCGGGATGCAAGTTTGCAGGGACCCAAAGCAAGGCGTTGGAACTATCGTAATCGATTTCTTCGGCATCGAAAAATTCGTCTTCTTCGTTGCTGTTATCGTCGCGTTGTTCCCTTTTCAACGACAGGTTTCTCGATAATGAAGAGCGCTTCCGGGCGTGGGAGGAAGCACCAGAGCCACCGACGTGGCTAGATGTTGGGGATATGCTAGAAGGAGATGCTTGGGCATCTTCGAGGTTTTGTTGGTAGCGCATTTGCTGCTCCATGTTTTCCATGGGAAGATCAGGATCGTAGCTCATCATGTTCCCTATGGAAAGCCGCTTCAAAGCGGCAACCATCTTCTTTTCCTGCTCAATGTCCTGAACAGCAGACTCATAGTTGGTGTTCTGGATCATTTTCGATAGGATGGATCATACACGAATGCAAAATGGAGCGTGGTGTAGTTATTCAAGAAGGACGGTGGGGGATGGTGGGCACAGTTGATGGGGAACGCGAAGGTGCCAATGGTGGTTGGAGGTTAAAGAGCGTGGGGTAAAGTTGAGTTGTGGCGCGTTAGGAATCGACTCAGCAGATCTGAACAGGTTGAAGCCAGTTACTAAGACGAGTCTGGATTACACTAGATCAAATCAACACGAAAGTCGTGTGGGGCGGACATAACGAAAAGGGGCCGTATATACAGGTGGGGAACAAACTACCAGGGCAACCGCGATGCGACTATAGAGGCTACCAACTTGGGCGGACCAAGCAGCAAAGATCAGAGAAATTTCATGCCAGCACCTGCAGGATCTATTTATTGTCAAAGTGCAATTAGCGATTGACCACCAATGAGGAAACGGTTTTCCATTGGAGGGCGGGGCAGCCGCTCAGCGAACCTCGCTACAGTGCGCGCGCGATCGGTGACGACCTGAAATAGATTAATGCGAGTTGGAGCCTACTGACAAAAAAGGTCAAAACAAAGTAATTAGACGAACAAAACTGATCACCCCAGCCAATAAGAGGCCATAGTAGACCGTTTGGTAGCGGGTCAGCCCTTCGACGCTAAGCTCAGGGAATCCCAACCAGTTGCACACCGTATGCACCACCACCGGGCTCCACACGGTCTGGTGACGAAGCCAAAGATGAATGGCCACCACCCCGAACGCGGTGGTGTAGATTGTCTGGAACGCGGCATTTGCGACAATCATGGGAACTGGCAACTTGGTGGTGCGAATCAAATGCACCGCGTGATGGACATGGGCAATGCCGAAGAACAACAGCGACCATGCAAGTGATCCCGTGGTGGCAGCCCATCCGCCACGGACCAACACCGTAAGGAGTAAGGCTCGGTAAATGAGTTCTTCGGTCAATGGCGCGAAAACATGATCTCTGAATCCCGTGAGCGTGGTGAGTCCGTCGCGTAGTTCTGCACTGATCGAGTGCTGTTGATTCCAGTAGTCAACTAAAACCCCAGTGTACAATAAGACGATCAAGAAGGCACTTTTGGCGATATTCGTCAAATCCTCGAGTAAGGCGTGGTTACCCATCCCGGGGAAAAGCCCAAGGTCGTGTAGCGTCGTGCTGATGGGCACTCCATCGATATGCTTAAGCCCAAGCGGAACCACCACCAACCATCCTAAGCAAAGGATGGTTACACGACCGATACGATGGTAAATGACAGCGGGGTCATTCCGGTCCTTCGACTTCAATTCCGATGGCTGTCTGAAGTAGATGCTAAACACATAGGAAGACGCAAGAAGTAGTGCAAGCAAGAGATGGATCATCAGAATCTGTTAGTCTTGGATCACATGATACTAATGACAGATCGCTTTCAGCGCTAACGATATTTCAGGTCAGGTGACCCGATTTCCTTATCGGTTCGACCAATGCTAAGCGCTCCGGAGAGTCTGACTCATCAGTCGCGCATAATCTGGAGAACTTTGCGATAATGAATCTGAAATATCAATCATTTTTAAAATCAACTAATTCAAAAGATCAGTTATTCAAACGATCTTTCATAGCACATATCCCTAAAGATGACTCGCTTGCTATTGCGCAGAGGGTTTGCCTCCAGTGCCGCCAGAGCCAAGGGCCAGAATTTGACCGAGAAAATCGTACAGAAATACTCCATTGGCTTACCCCAGGGCAAGCAAGTCCACAGTGGAGACTATGTCACCATCAAACCAGCCCACTGTATGTCACACGATAACTCGTGGCCAGTGGCCACCAAATTCATGGGCTTGGGAGCTACCCATGTCAAGGATCGGGCCCAAATCGTCTGTACCTTGGATCACGATGTGCAGAACAAGTCGGAGAAGAACTTGGAGAAATACGCCAATATCCAAAAATTCGCCAAAGAACAAGGCATCGATTTCTATCCCGCCGGTAGAGGTATTGGACATCAGATCATGATCGAAGAAGGTTACGCATTCCCTTTGAATTTGACAGTGGCATCGGATTCTCATTCTAATACCTACGGTGGTATAGGTTCTTTGGGAACCCCAATTGTCCGTACAGATGCTGCGTCCATCTGGGCAACCGGCCAGACTTGGTGGCAGATTCCTCCAGTTGCCAAGGTCGAGTTGATCAACGAACTCCCCAAAGGTGTTACTGGTAAAGATGTGATTGTTGCATTGTGTGGTATCTTCAACAAGGACGAAGTGTTGAACCATGCCATCGAATTCACCGGTGAAGGTGTGAGCAAATTATCGGTTGATTACAGATTGACTATCGCCAATATGACCACCGAATGGGGTGCCCTTTCAGGTTTGTTCCCAGTTGATGACGTACTCATTGATTTCTACAACCAGAGAATTGAAAAATTACCACAACCTCACCCCAGAGTGAACTCAGAGACAATCAAGGCATTGGCTGCGAACAAGATGGAATCAGATTCCGACGCCGTTTACGCCAAGCATTTGGTGGTTGATTTGGCTTCTTTATCGCCCTACGTATCTGGACCTAACTCCGTCAAGATCTCTACCTCATTACACGAACTTTCATCCCAAAATATCCCTATCAACAAGGCATACTTGGTCTCGTGTACCAACTCTAGATTGAGTGACATCAAGGCTGCTGCTGACATCATTAAGGGCCATAAGGTGGCCGAGGGTGTCGAATTCTACGTGGCTGCTGCCTCTTCTAACGTTCAAAAAGATGCCGAAGCAATTGGTGCTTGGCAAGATATCATCGATGCCGGTGCCATTCCATTACCTGCTGGTTGTGGTCCTTGTATCGGATTGGGTGCTGGATTATTGGAAGATGGTGAAGTGGGTATTTCCGCCACCAACCGTAATTTCAAAGGTAGAATGGGCTCCAAGGATGCCTTGGCCTACTTGGCATCTCCTGAAGTGGTAGCAGCCTCGGCAGTTTTAGGCAAGATCGGCGGGCCCGAAGAATTACAAGGCTCTGCTGTGCCTGCCAACCCAGAAATTGTCAAATCTTTGACTATCCCTACAGTTGAAGAAACCGTGAGCGAAGATTTTGATGATGCTGGTGGTGTCGAAGTATTGGCCGGATTCCCAAAGTCGATCGAGGGTGAGTTGATCCTCTGTAATGCCGATAACATCAATACCGATGGTATTTATCCAGGTAAATACACCTACCAAGATGACGTCTCTAAAGAAAAGATGGCTGAAGTGTGCATGGAAAATTACGATAGTGAATTCCACTCTAAGACCAAGCCAGGAGACATCATTGTATCTGGCTTCAATTTTGGTACTGGTTCTTCTAGAGAACAAGCCGCAACCTGTATTTTAGCCAGAGGAATGAAGTTGGTTGTTGCTGGTTCTTTCGGTAACATTTTCTCCAGAAATTCGATCAACAACGCCCTCTTGACCTTGGAAATTCCAGACTTGATCAATAAGTTGAGAGAGAAGCATCAAGGATCAAGTGAATTAACTATTCGTACTGGATGGTTCCTCAAATGGGATGTCACCAAGGCTCAAGTGTACGTTGCCGATTCTGAGGGTAATTTGATCTTGAATCAAAAAGTCGGTGAATTGGGCGCAAATTTGCAAGATATCATCGTCAAAGGAGGATTAGAAGGATGGGTTAAGTCTGAACTTGCTCAATAGACGTTCTAGCCATAACATTTCATAGCAAATCGAGCCACTAAAAGCATTTTCCGATTTATATTAATGTACACTTCATAGTAAGGCACTAAAATATGGCCTGATTTGAAATAAGCTTGTAAATTTGATAATACAGCCACCCAAAACGTTATTTGAGTTGTGCTTCTGATAGTAAGCAGAGCCACCTAAACGTGGCCTGATAAGAGTCAACGTAACCATCCATTATCCTTCTGATGGAATGTTCTACACACGGACAATAACGGACCCTTGGTGAAAAATTTTATCGTCTAGATTGATAGGCCATGCAACGTTTTGCTGCTTACGTAACTGTATTTCGCTATCTATTACTTGCAGCAACGGCCGCCCACGCAGCGAAAGATGCATATGAAAATTGACATTTGTGCAATGCGCCCCCTGAATCCCTTAATTGACAAAGTGATAGACGACGACTCACCACACTTTGCTCTGCCAGTCGGTTTTCGGATATCTCGAGCCACTGCCACATGCAGTTAATATCAAAAGTTCTAGAATATCAGACATTGCTCTTGATTAAGCCACCACGTCATTACCGCAATTCAGCTCAAATGCGCTCCTCATCTGCCCCTCTGAACTAATCAGGACTCACCGGTTCTTCGGAGTGCCATTTTGGGCACAAACCGAATATTACGTGCGGTTTGGCGTCGCCCCGACAGGACGACTGAAATAAGGCTAGTGGCGCATTAGCCCCTCCAGCATACGAACCGAAACTAGGAGGAGTCCGCAACACAAAACGGCCGGCCTGCACAGACATGTGAGCCATCACACAAAGACGTTGGTTGCAGATGATAGTGGCCAAGTATATATAAATTCTTCTTCCCAGACACAGCACCAAGGTAAATCACTTGAGTTCACAAATCGATTTCACCAAGCTTTTTATGCAATATGATTAAGATCTTAGCCCCATTCCAAACGTTTTTCGCAGCTATGATGAACATGTTTTCCAACGCGTTCGAACTGGCTTATATGGTGTTAGACACCTTGATATACTATGTTATTAACATCTCAATGATGGTGTTGATGTTTAGTGAGTTGGTGGTAACGTTCTCGAATAACTTCGTCTACAACTATAACATCTTGATGTCGCTGTTGAGACACAAGATGTACAACAATATCAACTAGACACCACCTTCAACTAGATACCTTTAGATCACCATTACTTTCAGTTCATCATCAGCTAGCTACCATACACTTCATCTTCAGTTCCTCCGCATGGGTCAATAACCTGTGCTTCTCCGCAATTCGAGCTATTTAATCTGTCACGCATCTGGTCCTGCGCGCGCGTTTCACCAGAGTGCCGGATTTACCATCTGCTTTCAGCGACTTGCTTAGTTTACACTGCTACTATTTATTAATAAACAGTCATCTTATTCTCTTAGTGTTATCCCGCTGATCCGTAGCAACATGCTTACTAGGTAAATCGTCCGACGGTCACTTATTTTTTGAATCTTATCTTCTATGCATAAAAATAATACAAAACAGTAGCCAAGCTCTTCCCCGCAAAAGAGAGTGAAACGAAATGCACGTTCAATCTAAGCAGAATCGGACTTTTTCTAGGAGGCTTGTCTGGAGTGTAGGGGTCACGGTCTTCCATACAATCCCTGAACAAGCCATTTCGTTCTCTATACATCAAGCTCCGCTGTATGTTTGGCCCTTCATCTCGAGCATGATCTCGCCCATCACGGAATTAGTCTACGACGATCTACGTTTTTGAGTCGCAATAAAGTTCGGGAAACCATCTGTTTGCGTTCTGTAAAAAGTAATCGCGATGCATACTTCCCCGCATATCACAACCGTTTCTGCATTAGTTTCTCGAGGTGTGTGTGACTGCTTGCGGGCCCGTTAGCGGCGAAATCCCCACGATAACTCCGATAGATCGTCCGGGGTCAAGATCCTTTGCTGTTATAGTTTCAAAAATTACAAAAAAAGGGGCGAGCTGGGAATTGAACCCAGGGCCTCTCGCATGTTTGTTGTTCTCGAGTTTCATCAAGATCGCCCAAAGCGAGAATCATACCACTAGACCACACGCCCGTGTGAAGAATGGGTGTAACGGGAAATGCCTTCTATTCCTGTATATGTACTAAACTCTTCTAGTTCTAGTACCAATCTCTCACAGTAGCTATCTTTATGGAAACGCTTAGTCTTAACTTAACTTGATCTCAACCTCTATTAAACCGAAACTAATCTAATTGACGCCTGTCGAGATAAACTCGCCAGGTTGGCCTATTAAATACTATTCTAACTCATATTCTATATTCCAAGTCTACGGATGGGTTTCCCATTCTAGAATGGTCTCCGGCATCCGTATGTACTTGCATAGACGAATATCTAGACGACCCTTGCGTATTGACATATGGGTGTCTCAGACCTACCGGTCGGGATCGCTTCCACATTGGATGCTCGTCTATTGCAAGTACCCATGATCAGAACTCACGTGTTCTAACCAGGTGTACCCTAGTAACCTAGGCGTAAACCTATCTTGTTACATTACTCCCCCTCTGAAATAAAATCGCCTCGATTT
>JAJMGD010000022.1:0-111392 GCA_030568515.1 Suhomyces guaymorum
CTACCAACCGACCATTCCTATCTAAAGTACGGTCATATATCTGGTCTAAGCTCATAGCTACCTCATCCTAATTAGGCAGGCACGTGATCAGAGTTCACGGGCGGCTAACAGAAGTGTTTATGAATCAATCACGTGATAAAACTCGCATGATGAGTAGGATAATAATAAGATATCTCATCAAAACATACACATAAACAATGTCTCAAACCGCTAGTGTGGGAAGTCATGTAAACAAACTTGCAAGCATCTTACATATAGAAGAAATCAATGAAACCACGCTACAACTATGCATAAAATTATTGGATTTAGGGGTGGATCCCGTTCTTTTGGCCCTGAGTGTCAAAAGTGTGAATTCAGAAACTCAAATTGCATTGACTTGAATATTGGCTGTTGCAGATGCCTTTTATTTTCAAGCGAAACCTCCTTTCTTTTTCTTCTTAGTTCTATTCTGACTACTGCCCATTTGAGATGGTCTGATTCTCTTCTGAGAAAGGAAACGCCCAGACGAGGAACCTTGGCTTTGCCAGTCCGTCTCCGGTTGTGAGAGATGAGATCCAGATGCTAGCTTCTCCACATTGGTTATATTTTGTGAGTTGCTTGCACTTGTCTTTCTTGGCGCTTTCCTTGTTGTCGATGTTCGTTGACTACTTGACCTCAAAGTTGGCATCGATGAAGGAACTTGGCTGTTTTCGTAGACATAATCAACAGGATTGTGGTCGGTTCTGGGTGTGAGTCTATCCCAATCAGTCAACAATTCTTTGACTCGAGTTGAAGACTCTGTATAGGTATGTTCGTATGTAGAAGTGAAAATGGAAGTATAATTTTCATACTTTGTTTTAATTAATGATGCACCTATCAAAATTGATGCTTTCTGAAGATTAACGAACTCTTCAGTGTCATAAGAAGTCTTTTTGGTAAAGAAAAAGTTCTTCAAAATCATATTGAGTTCCTCCAATCCCATTTTTTCCGTGCTTCTTTGATTGCGTTCGCTCACTTGGGATCCAATCATGAACGATTTATTGATTGTGCTAATAATGTCAATGTGCTTCTCATTGAAAAAACTTGTAAGTTGTTCTATCATTAGATCAATTTCAGGTAAATCATTCGTATGTTGAGGTATATCTTCCGAGATATCCAATAAGGATAAGTAAGTGGGTAATGCATCATGCTCCTCAAAAGTCTTGAGTTTGAACGCACCCTCACCCAACGAAAAAGCATAGTTCTGAATCGCTCCGATCTCATCAGAGCTCGAGACGGGAGATTTCTTGTCCAAGGACAATAAATACTGCAAATCATCAAGCCTAGGGGTGTTCGGTACCGCATCTGAAGTGATGCATAATTTTTCGAGATTATTACGAATACCAGCAGGAACGTATTGTTTCTGGAATGATTCGATGTATAGATTTTCCTCTTCAGAAAAAACGCTGACGGATATATCAAGACTGGTTGTGACCTCGAATAAGCCAAAATTTCTGCCCTTGATATCGTTTTCATCGTCTTGAACAATATCACTCTCTGCAATCTCCTTCATAGATTGATAGAATTCTTGATTCAACTGCAATAAGCATATGCTATGCAAATCCCCCAATTTCGGACTTCGCTGTATATAGTAAGGATCCCTTATGCTGAATGCTTTTCCATCCTTTAAACCTAAAGTATAGACAATTATCAAGGGATTTATCAGAGAATATACGAGGCAATTGTATGATTCATCCCCTAGACAACTGACGCTGAGTTTGATGGTCGAATCATTGTCATCAAGAAAATGTTTCCAAGAGAGTAGCCGCTCAAAACCATCCTCATTAATCCATATCAATTCTTTTGTGGTCAATAGAAAAACGTATCCGGGAACTCGCAGACAGTCAAGCAAATTTGACCAAGTATCAAGTGTTACCAACTTCTTGAAGAGCCCGGTTTCATTTGGATTATACTGAATTATTTCGTTTCTAGAGAAAACTGAAATCAGTTTAGAATCTTGTGACCACGCAATTCTTCTCCAATTTGAAAATCCCAGATTAGCATCAGAAATTAAGGAAGAATAGGAAATATCCGAATGATTATCCAAAGATCTCACTTTGATGATTTCTCCTAACCTAATTTTCTGGGGTATTTTCCAAATTGCAAACAATCCTTTAGAGTTAATAGCAGCAAACAGGTTAAAATCGTTGGGATCGAAAGCCAAGTCCACAAACTCAGAACTTCCGAGTTCTTTGGAAGATACGCATCCCACGATTTCCACTTCCAAATTTGCAGTCTCTAATGAGGAAGCGCTTGCGCCAAGTCTATAGCACTTTAGAACATGGATGCTACTGCTACTCCTGAGCAAAACAATAGAAGACACAATCTCATGCAAGACTGGTGCTATCTCGATTTGCATCAAAGGCTCGGGAAAACTGATCTGATAAGGTGTTAGAATATCTGGAAGTAACAAATTCGACTTTTTCCCTGTTTGTGACTGAACTGTGTTGATTTTTTGAGGTCGAACTAACGAGAAATTTAAAACATTACCAGTTTCTCCGGTAACATATGCAGCAACTGTTTCAACGGAACTCAAACTCTTCTTGGTTCTAGCACTGAAAGTTGTGAACAAGGAACCATAGGTTGGATCTGATACTTGAGCGGAGTTTAACGAGTCTTCTTCGATAAGGCAAGATTTGAGAAGCCCTTTTGGTAACCAGGAGTCTTTTAGCTGTCCAGAGGCATCTAAAGTTCTTGATTCCTGGGAACCTTTGAACAACCTCTTCCCTTCAACTAATGGTAGATGTGAGTTTTTTATATGATGAAGAAGTCGACCAGCTTTAAAATCTCTTGGAAGATCGAAACTTACTATGTTATCGCCATTTTCATCCAAACCAAAAGATGGTAGCCCATCACCATCGACTCCATAACTTAATCTCGTACCCAACCCTTCCTTGTGGGGCCACATCAACTAAGTTGCAATTCGCATCTCCTTTTCCGAAATGATCTACATTTTACCTTACCTAATCTAGTTTTGAGCGAGTGATTTACGGGCACCAAAATATCGAAATCGTCACACTATCAATTGCTGTTGTTTGCAGACAATGTATAAGTGTTTGATTATCCAATTGATTGCCTGGATTTCATTATCTATCGCAGAACAAGTCAAATTTGATCTTCAGGCAGATGAACGAGAATTAACGGGATCTTTATACGAGGAATTCGCAAAACAATCCGACGACTCTTTATTATGGGGCCCCTATAGATCTGGATTATACTTCGGAGTAAGACCCAGGATCCCAAGATCCTTGTTGTCCGGTCTTATGTGGTTTGACGTGAACGATTTCAACGGGGTTGCGAATATTAAACATTCATATGAACAGAATGACAACATGAAGAAAGCTAATTGGTTGAGCTATGATCCGAGAATTGGTGGCAGACAAGTCATTATCGATTCGGATAATCATATTACGATTACTATTGACTTTATTAAAAGCACTGATGGTAAATCTTGGGGTGTCAAAGTTAATTCTAAACCTGACCCTGGTTTTGAAAGCACAAAAATTTCGTTTGTATGGTATTCTGGTCTCGAGGGAGAAAGAGTTGTCAACGATGTAAAAGAAAGAACAGGGCAAATTAAGTTACATAATCCTAAGGATACTAATGGTTACGATCAAAGCGTGCAGTTACTGGGTGTTTCCGAAGAATTAGGCTTATTCGAGCTCGAAATAATAAGAAATGAATCGCTCAGCAAAAAATTGAAGCCAACAAAGATGTTGGATTATTCTACTGATCCTTCTAAAATCCATCACCTTTCTTTGAATGTACCCGATGATAATGTCTGGAGAGCAAAAGATATATTCATGGCTTTGTTGCAGGAATCTGTAAAGGATATTATTGAAAACGGAGATCCATCGGATGAAATTCCCCCAGAGCAATTTTTTGTTCTTCGTGATGTACAAAATTATGAAGGAAATCTTCATTTCATGCAACAAATATTTCAAGGGGAAGCGGAGTTTGATGTTTATTTTAGAAATTCACAAACGCCAGTCACTGAGTCGATTCGATCCGAAAATATACAGCAAAAGATAGAAGAGGCCAAAAGAAAGTTTTTACAAAAATTTGAAAGGTCCTTTCCTATGGAGAAACCTTTCAACGGGTCCAAAAGATATGAAACTTTTGCGCAAGAAATCATGTCAGGTTTGTTGGGTGGAATATCATATTTTTATGGTGATCAATTGATTGATAGAGAGACTGTTTTCGATGAAGAATCTTTTGAGTCTCATGAATTGAAAGGAACTTTGGAAGAAGCTCGCGAATTGTTCACCTTAGTTCCATCTAGGCCTTTTTTCCCAAGAGGATTCTTATGGGACGAAGGATTTCACTTGTTACCATTATTAGACTATGACTCAGATTTGGCTTTGGAAATTATGAAATCGTGGTTCAACTTGATAGACGAAAATGGATGGGTTGCAAGAGAGCAAATACTTGGACCGGAACTGAGATCTAGAGTACCCGAACAATTTATAACTCAAAGTCCTGAGATTGTTAACCCTCCAACCCTAATGCTTGCATTCTCGTTCTTGTTAGAGAATGTTCAAAGGAACAGCCTTGACTTGGACGAACCTGAAAATTTAGATGAAAGCGGCTCGTTTTCTGGGGCAAGCGAAATGGGCCTGACGGTAGTTGGTAGTCAGGAGCTCTTACAAGCTTATGCCAAAGAACTTTATCCCAAGTTGAAAGCCTACTACGAAAACTTTCGTAGATCGCAAAAAGGTTACACGGAAGAATTCGAAAGAGGTGTGAATGCTGAAGCCTACAGGTGGAGGGGGCGGACCCTCACTCATTGCCTTGCAAGCGGGCTTGATGATTATCCTAGAGTGCTCCCTGCGGATGTCGCAGAGCTAAACGTTGACTTGTTAGCATGGATCGGAGTGATGACCCGTTCGATGAAATACATAGCAGAGGTAGCAGGTTTTGCTGAGGACTTCCATGAATTCCAAAGAATTGAGCAAGATATCATCTCCAATATTGAGAGCCTTCATTGGTCAGAAGAAGAGAAAACATATTGTGACATGTCTGTGAACGATGATGACGAGAACGTACACTTTTGCGCGAAGGGCTATGTCTCTTTGTTCCCATTTTTGACTAAGATGATACCTCACAATGACACGAATAAACTACAATCCATACTCTCTCAAATCTCTGATCCAGAGCAATTGTGGACTGACTTCGGTATAAGATCTATGTCAAAGTCTGATGAACATTACAAAACAGGGGAAGATTACTGGAGATCGCCAATATGGATCAATATCAACTACCTCGTTTTAGATAGTCTTAGGTACTACAGGGTGGCGATTAATGATTTAGACCACAAAGAGTTCAAGAGTGAACTCGAATCCACATACAAGAAATTGAGATTAAATCTAGTGAACAATATCGTCGATAGATGGGAAGAAACTGGATATGTGTGGGAGCAATACAACGATGAGACTGGAACTCCTCAAGGTGCCAAAAATTTCTTGGGCTGGACCTCTACAGTCATTTTGATGATGAACATGCCAGAAAGTATTTAAAAGTTTAGATTTATATCGTCCATATTTACTTCGTAGGATCGCTTTCAAATCTCAAGTCCCAGTTGATAGCATCACCTAACTTTGGTAAAACTTCGGCGACAGTTTGAACATCCTTGTCACCTCTACCAGAAACGTTGATAATGATATGCTGATCCTTTGGCAAGGTCTTGGCTAATTCAACACCCCCAAAAATCGCATGTGAAGACTCCAAAGCAGGAATGATACCCTCAAGCTGGGACAAAAGTCTGAAACCATGCAACGCTTCAGCATCGGTAGCAGCAACGAATTGGGCACGGCCCGTGCTCTTCCAGTAAGATAACTCAGGCCCAACACCTGGATAGTCCAAACCGGCAGAGACAGAGTGAGTATCGTGGACTTGACCGTCATTATCTTGCAAAACGAAAGTTCTTACACCATGGAAAACACCAGGGATACCTTTTGTCAATGTTGCTGAGTGGCGCTCTGTGTCTAATCCGTCACCACCAGCTTCCACTCCAAGCATTTTAACATCAGTATCATTCTCGAAGGGAGAGAATAAACCGGTAGAGTTGGAGCCACCACCAACGCAGGCAACAACGTAGTTAGGTAACTTACCGTTGTTCAATTCTTTGAATTGTTGCTTGGCTTCATTTCCAATGACACTTTGGAAAGTTCTCACCAAGGTAGGGTATGGGTGTGGACCAATTGCTGAGCCGACCACATAATGGGTACTCTTCAAGTGAGAAACCCAGAATCTGAAAGCTTCAGAAGTGGCATCCCGCAATGTTTGAGTTCCGTTGGTGACAGCAACAACCTTGGCTCCCAAAATTCTCATTCTGAAAACATTCAATGCTTGACGTCTAACATCTTCTGCTCCCATGAAAACTGTGCACTCGAGGCCAAATTTAGCACAGGCAGTTGCAGTGGCGACACCGTGTTGACCTGCACCGGTTTCAGCGATAATCTTAGTTTTACCCAATCTTTTGGCAATCAAAACTTGAGCCAAAGCATTATTGATCTTGTGAGATCCGGTATGGTTCAAGTCCTCTCTCTTCAACCAAATTTGAGCACCTCCAGCGTGCTCGCTTAATCTTTCAGCCTTATGAAAAGAGGATGGTCTACCGATGTAAGAATATAAGGATTTAAATTCTTTCCAGAATTCTTTATCGGCAACCGCACTTTCGAACCCTCTTTCTAACTCAGCCAAACAGGTGTGCAAAGCCTCTGGCACATACTGGCCACCAAAATCACCGAATTTTGGATTGTACTGATGAACCTCAGTGAAGTCTGGCTCATCGGATTTAGCCAAATTGCTTGTAGATCTCACGAAGCTCTTTGGGGCCTCGCCCTTGTAGTCCTCCCCTAAGATGGATCTAACGAATTTGAATGCGCTTTCTCCACGTTCTCCAGGCTTTGAAGCAGCAACGGTAGTGATAAGCTTGGAACCGATCACAACACCGTCTGCACTTTCACCAACACTCAAGAAATGTTCCCTTGTGGAGACACCAAATCCGACTGCAATTGGGGTATTTGGTACATGTTGTCTCACTCTGGCACACAATTCACCAATACCTGCATCAATTTCAGTCAAAGCTCCTGTTGGAGCCATTCTGGAGACAACGTAAATGAAAGAGTCTGCAATTTTACCCAAGACTTCTAATCTCTTGTTGGTGGTGGCTGGGGCAACCAAAGGCACATAAGACAAGCCGTGTTTAGTACAGGTGGATCTGAACTTAACAGCATCCTCAGGTGGCAAATCAACAACAATGAATCCATCTGCACCTGCCTTGGCGGCGTCTTCAATCAATTTCTCTTCACCATATTTCAAAATAGGATTGTAGTATCCCATCAAAATCACTGGAATTGTAATTCCTTGAGCTCTAGCCTTACGCAACATGTCCAAACATTTCACAACGTCCATTCCATTGTCCAAGGCCACATTGTTAGAGAGCTGAATAGTTGGACCATCAGCGATAGGGTCACTGAAAGGAATACCCAATTCAACGATGTCCACACCACCTCTTTGCATACCTTCCAAGATAGGTAAGGTATCTTCAACGGTAGGATAGCCCGCAGTAATGAAGTTGATCAAGGCATTTCTATTCTCCTTTTTGCACCTTTCGAAGGTCTCTTTTAAAGCAGCAGACATATTGTTTGTGTGGTTGATGTCTTTATCTGAAATTTGACAGAAGTTCCACGATCGCGCACGTTATTATATAGATTAAAGTGAGTCAGTTCAGGGTAACTAGTGAACTAGTGAGTCAGTTCAGGGTAACCCCAACTACAAGGCCTTCATCAAAGTAGGCCAGCAAGGGTATGACGTCTACTGCTGTCTACGCATGATCACCGAAGATGATACCACAAAACATATTGGTGGCAACTTATTCGATGCATATAGATACAGTGTCCATATCCCCAGCAGCGCAATCGAAAAATCACATCCACGCTTAATTACAGAAATGGGTAACTATTTTATGTATTATTATGTACACACCGTGGCGAAAACAGAATAGTCTAGCTATCCAAACTAGATATTCTGCATACGGAAGGCAGTTTAATCCATTGAATATGCCTCCGAATCTTTCTCGATTTCGCCTAGAGCCATATAGATAAACATCGTATACAGCATTTGCTTTGATGAACTGACGAATCAGTCATTTAGCTTTTATATTGCCTGCTTTGATCCCACTTTGAATGATTTTTCCATTCGAATTACTCCTTTTTGTCTTTGCATTCGGAATCTTGTTTGGAGACATATTATTATTAGTATTCGAATTGCGTGGAGGATTTTGGGTGATGATCTCTACCTCATGACCCAACTTAATCTGTGCAAGGTTGATGATAGGAAGTAACTTGTTATACTGAGCACAATACTCCTTGATACTGTTTTGAACCGTCTTCAATCTCAGTAGGATTACGTTGTAGTACTCTTGTTGGCTCTGATTTGCCGAAATTGTCGCAAGAGCTTTTATGAACGAGGACATATCGTTTCTTAGTATATTAATTTCGAGTTTCAAGCGATCTAGTTCATTGTAAATCAAAGTGGGATCTATTTTACCGGATGTCACATCATCTATCTTTATATTATCGGGTAGCTTGTCCATCTTTCCGAGTTAGGTAGTTATTGAAGGTCTAAAAAATGATTATGATGACGTTGATGATACAAATGGGATTCTGTAAATGTATATGACACAGTCAGGTTGAGTGCTTTGGAGTATATGAATCGATTCTTGTGGATTTGAAACCAATATATTTGGCTTTTTATGCTAATTATGATGTTAAAGGTTTCGTTTAGAACAATTTTACGGGGGCCAGAATTGGGCGGGGCGCGCGACGCCTGTTCCGCATAACAAGAAGAGGTCCGACAGGTCATAATTCGTTAATTTCAAATACAAATCTAAATACGCAAATAATCTAGCCTTATTCTAGCCTCTGAAGATCGCTTTTTGAAATGGCTTGGCCAAAATTATCGTCCTCTTTCTCGCAAAACGATATTTGTCCCCTGTTCAGTCCAAGTGACCTTACAGGATTTCGCAATTTCTTGCCAGTCCAAAGAATTTGGTAAAAGCTTTTCAAAATTCAGTTTATCATAATTGTAGAAAGAAGCCGTCATGCACTTCGAAAATGATTGTAACATATCTGGCATTCCAAATTGCATAAGTCGATATCGTGAGGTGTCCATCTCTTTGTTGAATAACCTTATCCATGTATGGAAATCTTTATGTATCCAACTTTTTAGCAAAAGCAAAACTTCTTTGCTTGGCTTATACTTGAAATAATAGTTCAATGCTTGCGAATTGTTGTTGCTGAAATGGGAAAGATGTATGATCAAAAGAGTGGAAACCTCGGCTGTTTCAAGTTCATTCATAAGAGTCAGGTCGAGAAGGAATAATATGCTAGGTATATATGTTTGATGGTGACCTACGGCAGTGCTGACCCTGATAGAGAATAAGTAGACTTTCTTGGTGAAGTTCTCAGCCGGTGCATGAAGAAGAGCTTCCCTTAGTTTACGTAAGGAGCCGAGTATTGACTCAATTGAGTTTACCTTTGTCTCTTCAACGGTATATTCGTCGATTTTCAAAATGTCCTTGTCCTCGATGAAATACTCAAGCTTTTGGCTCCACTTATGGGTTTTTTCGGATTTGCAAAACTGTATGAATTGCTTCAAAATAAGATTAAAGTATTCCTCTCTGGCCCTAGCGCTCTTTTGCAAGCGGGAGTCTTCTCCCCTACTCACGTAGCCGTAGGTCGAATTGTTGACCCCTTTGGAAGAGAACCTTTCCTTCCTTCTCATTGCTGCTGCATTTTCGTCATTCTTTGACTTTATTTCATTATCATCAGATACTGACTTCGTATGCCTAGAGTCTTTGAACAGGCTGACGCGTTCATCTTTCCATTTTTTGGGAGCCGCTGTTGTCTTATGATTTGTGGATTCATTTATTGAGCCATTTTTTGCGCGATAACTTGGATGCACGAGCTCCTCTTTATGTTTGGAACTATCACTGTATCCTAGAGTATCAGCTGATGTGGAAGCATTACCACCAAGGTCATATCTCCTTCTCCATGCTTTCGCATTCGATTTCGACATCTATTGCAGAGTACTCTCACAAATAAAAAATCGCACGAACTGAGTTTCATATCGGTTAAATTTCTGGACCTCCAGTGCAAAAAATAGCAATATATTCTTACTTCGGTATAAATTATCATATAAACTAAACTGAATTGCAATTCATGAAGAGACTTGAATTGTTGTAATATGTCGAAAGAGCGTTACCGACTAATTACTTGGCAGCCAACAATTGAGTAAATTCTTGGATATCAATCTCACCGTCATTGTTGGTGTCAGCTTCTTTGATCATTTGATCCACGTCGGCATCGGACAATTTTTCACCAATAGAAGTCAAAACGTGTCTCAATTCGGCGGCACTGATTTTACCATCTCCATTTCTGTCGAAAACCTTGAAGGCTTCAGCAATCTCGGCTTCAGAATCGGTGTCTTTCATCTTTCTGGCCATCATGGTTAAGAATTCAGGGAAGTCGATCGAACCATCACTGTTCACGTCAACTTCGTTTATCATGTCGGTAAGCTCGCTCTCAGATGGATTTTGACCCAAGGATCTCATGACAGTACCCAACTCTTTAGTTGTGATCTTTCCATCGCTGTCCTTGTCGAACAAAGAGAATGCTTCTTTGAATTCAGCAATTTGCTTCTCGGATAATTTTTCAGCCTTTTGGTTAGTATGAGACATGTCTAATGCTTAAAAGAAGGTAGTTTCAACGACCAGCGAAAATCCTATAATCTGGATCAATTGTTTTCGGAACGCCCACCAGGTGCTATTCTTTTTCGCTTATTGCCAAATTTAGAAGAATACGAGCCACGTATCCGGGAACAACCTTCTTGGCGTCGAATTGATCCCACACGATACTAGACGTCATACCATGTAGAAACTTCAATGAGGTAAATCTAACGTACCATATTGTTCGTTTTGTAGTAACAGCAAGAAGACACGATTTTGTTTTGATCGGCTAGAACATGATTGATTCGATTTGTTCGCGTACACGACCTAAGGGGTACAATAGAAGCAAGTGACTACTTTTCAGCTGCAAATACGAGCTATGATTATTGATGGCTCAAGAAGATCCGAATATCCAAGATGATCCGAACGAATATCGAAGCTTCTTACAATCATTGGATAATGATTCGTTCATCGATCATATGAGAAAAGTACAGCATCTGCAAGGTTCAAACTCTCATGTGAATGACTCTTTGGAACATACTCCCCCACGGGGAATTTCGACGCCTTTGGGTGGTTCAGGAGTTTTCCAAAGCCAACTCAGTTCTGATCCATTCAACGATGGACTTGATGAAGCGCTTCTACATTTGGGGAAGTCACCTCAGCCAAATGCGAATACCATCAATGCGGAGAAATCAGATGCGAATGAGCATCATGATTCTGACTCCTCAGATCATCTGACAGACGATGATAGCGTTGGGAAAAGGCATGAGTTTGGAGATTACGCAACTTACTTCCATAACAAACATATAAAGCAACAGAAAGCCGACGAAGAGTTTGTGGAATGGGATAAGCGAAGAAGAGGAAGTCAGGGTGCCTTGCCTTCAATTTTCAAAGATTGCGTCATCTTCGTGAATGGCCATACTAATCCTTCTATAAATGAGATACATAGGCTTGTGATATCTTATGGAGGGAAGTTTATAAGTTATTTGACAAATAAAGGGGCGGCAACTCATATAATATGTGACAGACTCACTCCACGCAAGCGTATTGAATTTAGAAACTACAAGGTTGTGCGGGCGCAATGGTTGGTAGATTCAGTGGAGCAAAAATCTTTGCTAAATTGGAGTGATTACAGATTAATCGAGGAGATAGAATATGGTCAAAAAAGGCTTGATTTTGCTGCTAACAAAATCCAAGAAGATGAAAGTCTGGAGGATGAACTCCCCCTCATGACTCAAGCCGAGGCAGACAATGATGATGAGCTCAGATCTATGGACAACGTAGAGGTGGACTTAAGAGAAGACCCATTGAAAACTCGCAAAACGGATGAAATTATTATGGACGCTAGGCATCCCGATTTTCTAAAGCATTTTTTTGCAAACTCCAGGTTACACCATCTCAGTACGTGGAAAGCAGACCTAAGATTAAAATTCTTGAAAAAAATTGTCAAGGAGAAGAAAACAAAGACAAGCGTGTCGAAGCAAAGAACAATTCTTCATATTGACTTTGATTGCTTTTTTGCTACCGCATCTTGTCTCAATTATCCAGATATAGATATCAATAAGGATGCAATTGCAGTTACCCATGGAGGTAAAACCTCGGATGTTGCCAGTTGCAATTATGTTGCCAGAAGCTATGGAGTAAGAAATGGTATGTGGATGGGGAAGGCAAAAGAATTATGTCCTTCAATAAAATCCTTACCTTATGATTTCGATTCTTACGAGAGGTATTCCAATGAGTTCTACAATTACTTGATCTCTTATGAGACATTTGACTCCATTTTCCCTGTCTCAATCGACGAAGTTTTAGTTGATATCTCAACCTTTGCTGGTGAAAATCAACTGAACGAGTCAACGGCTGTCTCTGAATTGTGTCAAAAATTAAGAAAGGACATATTTAAGTTAACCAATTGTCCTGTCAGTATTGGTGCCTCTCATAATGTGCTTTTAGCGAAACTTGCATTGAGGAAAGCCAAACCAGATAACTTCTTCATCTTGGACAAAGACATTGAAAATTTCTTGAAAACGGTTCGCGTGAATGAACTTCCTGGTATCGGGAAAAGTATCAAGAATAAACTTTTGGTTCAGCTTGGAAAGCATAGCCAAGAAGAACCTTTACTCGAAGATTTACTTCAATTCGGTAAATCTCAACTAATGAAGACATTTGGTAATAAAACTGGAGAAAAGTTATTCGAGTACGCAAGAGGTATAGATCATACCAGTATTGCAATTGATACGAGTAGTCCCGAGGCATTGTTAGGAAGGAAATCGATATCTGTCGATGTCAATTTTGGTATTCGGTTTGAGAAGGTTGAGGAATTAGAGACTTTTTTAATGCGAATCTCTAAGGAATTGCATGCAAGACTTATAGCGTTGGGGATTTGTGGTTCTAGCCTAACTTTAAGATTAGCAAAAAGAGCACCTGGTGCTCCAAAAAAAACAGCAAAATATTTAGGTATGGGGATATGCGAATTTATCAATAAGTCTTCTCGTCTAGGTGTTGCTACCAATGATTGGGGTGTGATTGGATCGGAGGCTAAAGCTCTATATCGAATGATAAACACACCCGTGGCTGATTTGAGAGGTGTCCTGTTGACGGTAACCAAATTGGCTGACGTCGATACCATAAAGAAAAGCAGGCAAACGAAACTTCAATTTTCTAAATTAGCTCACGACGAAGAGATATCGAAGAACCAAAATGAGCGAGTGAAAAGACCTCCTGTTATGCAAGCACAAGAACGCAACCAAAGCCCATCTAGACGATCTCCTATAAAAAATGACGAGCTATTCCATATACCTGACAATACAGATATTGATTGGGAGGTCTTCGAGTCGTTACCCCCTGATATAAGAAATGAAATTCAGGCAGAGCTCAAACGTCGAAATATGCTATCTTCCAAAGCAATAAACTTGGCCCCTCAAAATCAGGGTCAGATTCAGCGAAAAGGGGCAAAGACATTTTTACAGCAACTTATACCTTCGCAAATTGGAGCAGCGCCTAAATTCGTACGAGTGGTAGAGTCCCCAACTAAGTCACCAAGAAAATCACCTAAAAAGAAGCCAAGAATTGAGCTGGTTTCTCCCGTAAAGCAAAACAAAGACCAAACGTTCAACGAGTCAGATTCCTATTCTACAACGGTTTTGAATGAATTGCCTTCAGCTATCAGGCAAGAGGTGTTTAAAGATTTGGAATATCGTGAAAAAGTCAAAAAATATGATCTTGTGTCATTGAGAGAAAAGATGGCTGCAAAACATGAGTATCAGAAAGCTGTGGTTGAAGTGGTTGATGAAAATTGGCTAGCTCAACAAGAGAGAAGAAACAAGATGCCGTTGTTTTGTAACAAGGAATCATCATATGAAGTCATGCTGACCAATCTAGATCACTGGATTGAGTCATCTCTTCTGCAAGGGGGGCCACATAAAGATGATATGAAATTGTTTCTCGTATACATTGATAACTTGCTGCAGCAAGGTTATGTAGCGAGATGCCACTTGTTGGTCAAACACATCGAAAAGACACTATCATTTCATGAATCTATGTACAATATGGAGAAAGAGAAAGATGTGGATTCTTGCATAGCTGAAGGAATCCAAGATTGGTATCGCTGTCTAAGGCTTACTCTCATACCCAAAATTAACGCGAACCAAAGTATAGAAAAATAAATATTTAGCGCGTTTCGGACTTTTAGGCTGTATGACATTAATTGCGTCCTCAGAGGAAGCTGCAGAAAGAAGAAAGGTTTGGATAACAACCGACAAATATACAGATGTGCTTGATCTACTACCTTCAAACTTGGGAAGACAATCGCTAGTGCTGTCATTGATGAAAGCTTATGGTCTTCCCACCATTGCAGATGGCGAAATCGATTTTGAACTTTCATCATACAAAGATTTGGCAACCTATCATGAAAAAAGCTTCATAGGTTGTCTACTCCAAGAAAGGCCTGATGTTGATCAAGATTCGGAAGACTTCGACAGGTTGTCGAAACTCATCGAGCGGTTTTCACCTAAAGGTTCGAATGACTTGGCGCTTGACCCTTCTCATGAGAGAGCATTCACCGAAGATGGAGCGCTATGTGAGAGACACGGTCTTCTTGAAGATTGCTATCCGTTTCCTTTCATGCGTAACTATGTCAAGATTGTCAGTGGCTCGACGATAGCATCCGCAGAATTTTTATGTCGAAATAAGCTGGAAAAATGTCAAAACATTATCATCAACTGGATTGGTGGAAGACACCATTGTTTCAAGCTGAAAGCCTCGGGATTTTGCTATGTTAATGATATCATTTTGGGAATCCTGACATTACGCAAAGCATTCAAGAGAGTATTCTACCTCGATCTAGATCTACACCATGGGGACGGGGTTGAAAATGCATATCAATTTTCGAAAAATGTTCTGACCTGCTCGATTCACAGGTATGACGTGGGATTTTTTCCAGGTACAGGCTCTTCGGAATCATCCAAACCAGGTAAATACAACATACCTATGAAAAAGGGCTTAAGTGATGATAACTTGATGTATATCGTCAAAAAAATTATCGTACCTTTAATACTAGAATCAAAACCTGAAGTGGTGGTGATACAAGCGGGCTGCGACGGCTTGGCTACGGATCCTAATAAAGCATGGAATTTAACTATTGTCGGTTTCTCTAAGGTGATTGAAGAGGTGGTGAACGTGATATCGCCCATTCCGGTAATAATACTAGGTGGTGGCGGATATAATCATGTCGAAACCGCTAAATGCTGGACATTTCTAACAAAAACCCTTTTGCGCAATTCTGAAGAATGGGATCTCATACCAGAACATGACATGCTAGACTCATATGAGAATGATGGATTTGCATTTTGGACGAGAGATAATTCTTACCCTAGTAAAATGAGGGATGAAAATACTAAGGAATACATAGATATACTTGAAAAAAGTTTATTGAAGCTCATTTAAATTATTACAATCTTATTTACCTCCGTAATGTAGTGGAAAAGCTCAAGAGCTCTCGTATTCGAACCTTTTCTTCATTACTTCGTCCCAATTGTCATCCCATCTTCTTTCGCTCTCGATCATCGCACCCTTCCTGATGGTCAGTAATAACTTTCCATCGGTGAAAGCCTTCACAAGAAGTCTGTAGACTTCATCTCCCTGGTCAACACTCAGATCTTTATCGCTTGTCACCAACCCATTGACACCATCCTTCACCAACTCGTTAATAGCTGGAAAGCTCAAGGAGATAACTGGAACACCACAACCAAAGAAATCGACGATTTTCATGGGCAAGTCAATTCCGCTGGAGGATGTATGAAGTGAAACAGCGATATCTGCCATCGAAATGATTATTGGGTAATCCTCCGAGGATAACCAAGCTGTTGTTATAACTATTTTGTCAGAGAATTCGAGCTCTTGTACTTTCTGCAAAAATTCGCTTTTCATGGGCCCTTTACCGGTCACTATCAATAAAATAGGAGGCAATTCAGGGCTAGTATTAAGTTCGTACTGCTTCAATGCTTTGAGCAAGATATTGAAATCCTCATCGGGTGTAAATGATGTAGCAGTGACCAATATTTTGTACGACTCAATTTTAGGAATATCACTAAACATCTCATGATTTCTGAACACTTCATCTCTTGTAATATTCAACAGCACAAATGGCTCGAACTGCTCTGCTGGTCTGTCGTGTAAAACAATGATCTTTTTTGCTTTAAATTGGAATTTTTTGATCAAAAATTCCTTCATTTGAGCAGTCACTGTAATATTGATATCAGCAAACTTACCGAGGAATAGTTCATAAAATCTCACAATACGGACAATTGGGTGTGATTCATTCTTGTAACGAAGATTCATGATCAGGTAGTTCAAATTGTGCCAGTCAATGATTAATTTGGTTTTTCTGCTGAATACCTTGATGACAATCAAAGCAATCAAGAGAATGGGTATAGAAGGAGGATTCTGGATCATTATGAAATCGGAGCCACGAAAATCAAGACACATCTGAAAGAGTTGACTAAGTTGAAGTAATAACTTTTGAAGCGCAAAGGCAAGATATGGCAAATCTGAAGTGTTCTTGATCGGATCAATATTGTGAATCTCGACGTTGACATCGTCTAGAAGATCCACCGGTGGTTGGGTTTCCACATACCCGGCAAGATTCACGTAGTAGTCAAGTTTGGAGAATGATCTGGCATGGTAGCACATACGCGGTGAGTGGCCTATGTCACCCAAGACGAATATGCTTATAGTTCTCTTCTTGCCCGTATAGGTTCCTTTGGTGTTGAAATAAGGCAAGATCTTGTAAGCAAGTAGAGGGAGACACAAGTAGACCCCAATTAAGCACCACAACCACGGTCCACTGTAGTCGAATACATGGTCGAACCCCTTGTATTTGATGATGTGGTCGATGTTGACCATGACGAAGTAACGGATGAAATATACGCTAGAATACGCTCGTAATATTCGGCGAGATCAAATTATTTTTATAAGGTAGATCACGAAATTGAAATTAACAAACGTTAGATATGAAAATCATGCCCGTCTGTACAGGACCTTAGCGATTTAATTGAAACTGTCAAGCGAGCACTTCCACTAAGCGTTCTGCCTTTGACAGCAGCAGCCGGATCCGAGTGTTAACGCACCCTCGGAAATTTAGACGAGTGAACATTCCGTGCTCGTCTAAGGACGACGCGTTCACAAAGACTCATCGAAAAAACTAAAAAAACGTAGAAGTGTACGAGTGTGGCATGAATGCCTGGGCTACGAAGGTATGAAGGGTGTGCCTTTCGTTTAATTGCATGTCCGGTGTCCGATTTACGGGTTTTTCGAACTTAATACGTTCTGTTCTCAATATTGAAAAAAATAACGACAACTGCAGGACTCGAACCTGCGCGGGCATAGCCCAAAAGATTTCAAGTCTTTCTCCTTAACCGCTCGGACAAGTTGCCTTTTTCTTGCAAATTTTTTTTTAGCAGGTTATAATACAAGTAAAAATTACTTGCTTCGAATAATACTCGATTCATAGCTTGATATTTCACACCAGGTTTAGAGAATTCTACTTGCGAATCTAGTTTTTTTTTGTATAAAATTGTCTCATTTTTTAAAAAATTAGGAAATAATGAATGAATTCTAGAAAATTAACATTTTCTTCGTGAAACTATCTTTCATGAAATTCTGTAATTAGGTAAACCCTGAATGATCTCTCAGGGCTATTAGAGTACTCAAGTTTACTTTTACATGAAGTAATCCCCCAAATGTGAATTAGAGAGCAGTCTCTATGTTTATCTTCATTCTGACCGAAGTTGGGGATCTGAGGAATTTATATGCACTACAGAAATACCAGATCCCGAGTATTATCGTTTGATTTTAGAACTAGTCCCGAAACATACAAAAAAAGCAATGTACTTTCTAGATACCCTAATTTGGTTGGATCACCGCTTGACTAAAGCCCTCAATTCTACGGCCTACACTTCCAATCTCATAACTACACCCATCAGCAAGTTTATTACCGAATTTCTTATTCTTGCAGTCATAGCTGTGCTAAGCTATGAGGTGATATACTGGACTGGAATATATCTTAATCTTTGGGAATACCATGCAAAAGACATCTTCACCGAGGTTCCAATCCATTGTGCACATGTCTACACACGTGTGAATGTCATTCTGAAAGATAACCTTGAGCAATTGCAAGAATATTATGCTTTGAAGCGTAGCTCAAAGTTCAATCTTTCAGCCTGGAATAAGTTGAATAATTTGGGGAGGGAGATTTTCAAATTAGACAAGTTTGTTAAATACCATTTAGAATTCAGCCCTGAAGATTTCGAGTCCAACGAAGATCCCGAGTTCGGATCAAACATAGAACATTTGAGAGACAGAATTGGACAAATTACAAGTGAATCCGAAATTTTCAGGAATTACTTTGCAAGCAACTTGAAGGAACGGAACGTCCATGTGTTCAATAATAACAACTACGAAGTCCCTAAGTCAAAGGATTCTGAATATTTGGTTAAATGTCACATTGAAACCGGCAATGTGATCGATTGTATAATTGCTGTCTAGATCTATAAAGAATTCTTACTCATCGTGTAGCGCTTTTCCTTGATCAGATTCAAGTCAAAGAGTCTTTGTTCAGTTATGGTCCATAGCTTGATGACTCTTTCCAATTTTGATTCCAAAGTTAAACTATGCAACTTGTTGAGTTCTTCTTCCAAGTTCTCATCTTTCTTTGTCGCGTCTTCTGACTCGTTCCCAGCAATTATTTGGTCGACGGACTTGTCGGAAGATTTATTGTAGTCGTAAGGAAAATCTTCCTTCATCTCAGTATCTCCGACTTCGGGAGTATTATAGGTCTTGACCAACTCCTTCTGATCAAACTCGATAAATTTGGGACCTTTGTATAATTGCTCATTTTCACTGATATATTCTTGCTCGTAAAGCTTGAGAATCTCTTTGTTCACGAGTCTGTAGCATTGATTTCTTAGCGAAAGACTGAATAAGCTTCGCAATTGCACAGGGAGATCTTTTTGGTCTTCAATGTTTTTGATGGTAGGGTCGAAATTGAAGCACAATAAACTCATGGTTACTTCGAGCTCCTTCAAAAGTTTAAATGAGTTAGAGACCTTGTTAATCAAGTTTTCTCGAACGAAGGTGAGAATCTCATCTAGAAATTTCCTTTCCTGTTCCATATCGAGTACCTCGTTCACTTTATGGTTGCGGATCATTTCAATCAAGTTCAATCTTAAAAGCTTGAAATGCAAAAGGTTATTGGAGTCGAGAATGGTTGGGAATTTATCACTAATTCTCTTTATCGCATCAGTAATATGTCCCTTCAAGATAAGAAACTTGATCTCCTTCCTCTCCTTGATTGTTGGATATCCCGAAACCAATTTCGAGTTTTCGCGTACGCTGACCTTACGATTGGTTGATTCTAGGTCAGCCTCGAAGTAGTTCTCGACCATCGACGAGAAATCCTCATTCAGACTAGTAATTTTATCGAACTCGAACAGGGTCAACTTATCGAAGATAGGTGAGTTTTGGTATAAGTCAACCTCAATCTCCTTGGCAAAGCTGATGGCGGCTTCTTGATAGCCTTCTTGGATGAAATAATTGAGAATCAAGTGGTCTATCTTTTCTTTAGACAACGTCATTGATGATTAGAGATGAATCGTGCTAGTAACTGAAGTATTGTTCCTGTGGGGTCACATTATCAAGCCCAAGTCCTGTATATAAATCTGGAAAAATAAGTTGTGTAAAAGGTACAGGCGTAACGTGTATGCAGTGCTTTATAGTTGAATTATACTGATTGTAAAATTAGAAGGATATCTTGCTCCAAGTGATACGAGAGAACTCAGAGTTCTGAGCAAAAAGAGAGAAGAACCGATAATAAAATGTCAGCTCTAAATCGAAAATTTGAGAAATTTATGAATTCGGTGATCCAATGCAGCTAAACTTAACTTTGGTTTGTAGCTCTGCAGACTATTCCCCCAAATCTAGATCATTGACTATCACAATAGTTTCGAAACTAAGATTGAAAAGTGTCTTTAGACTTAAAGCTACAGTCCAGCTCGATCTCCTGATATCAACATGCCAACATGCAAAACCTGATAAACCAGTAATATATCTTTCAAAGTCGCGATTTGCAATCTGCGGAGAATCAATGCTCGAAGTGTGTACGTCATTATTGTTTTTTCGAGATTGGCAACTACACTCATAAACTAATTAATTAACTTGACGGAGCAACTAGCCGCTCGAGCTATGATCGAAAAGACATCGGATTAACATCACATTGTCATCTCCAAATTAAGATCATCGAAGAGAATTACCAACCAGGGATCCAGTCCTTTTGAACAATTGAGGCACGACAGTTACGTGTTCACTTTCATTTGAGATCGATAAACGATATTTTCGAGTCAACCATCAACACATACCATTGAAGATGACACAGGCGATCACAATATCCCCTGTTGTCCACAAAGCATTCGTCCTTCTATCGTCTACCTTTTTGGGATTGATATGTGGAACCTTGTACCTATATTCATCCTACAGTCCCCAATTCGCACAGCGACTCCATTATTCAGTGACAAATTCATCCACAATCGCTCTTCTCGGGACTTTTGGAGTGGCGGTCACTGGCCCGGTTGCCGGTGCTGTTGTGGATAGAACAGGCTACACTATTCCATTGATAATTGGGGGATTGGAAATCATAGTCGGTTATTTGAGTATGAAAAGCCAATTCGATAACAGTTACAGTAATGTCCAATTATCTGCATTTTTAGTATTTGCCATAGGGTCTGGATCGACTTTCATCAATTTGGCTTGTATGAAATGTTGTGCAGTCAGTTTTCCAAGCATAAGAGGGGTTGCAACTTCATTGCCTCTTGCCTTGTATGGTTTGAGCGCCATGTTCTATTCGGTGATCGCTTCCATATTTTTCCCAGGTGATACTTCAGGATTTTTGGGATTCCTTGCATATTCATCAGTATTCATTTTCGCCATCTGTGCTCCATTTGTGATGTCTTGCGATTGGAAATCCAATAGAAATTCGAGTACCACATCTCATCCCGTCGAATCAATAGAGATGGCCAGTATAAAACATGACGGCGCAGCACCGCCATCTCCCCGTGTTGCAATTGCAACCTCTTCAGGATATCAGCAAATCGAAAAAGAGCAATTGGGCGAAATAAGCGGTATTGAATTGATGAAGACCCGCAAATTTTGGCTTATTTTTATTGTCACAGGAACATTAGCTTCTTTGGGACAAATGTACATTTATTCCGTGGGATACATGGCCAAAGCGATCATCAGTCACGAGGGAATCGCCTCCAATAACCTCGAGCCAGCATCAATATTCACACCAGAGCTCGAGGGCATGATTCAGAAAAATCAGCAATTGCAAGTGGGATTGCTTTCAATGGCAAATTGTGGAGGTAGAATCATATCAGGAGTTATGGGCGATATCTTGTCACAATCATACAAGAAGTCAAGGACGAGACTTTTATTTTTACCATGTTTTGGGTTGATGATTTCCCAATTTATGGGATTAAAAATCACTCAGCATCAGGACTTGTCTATGGACTCGTTGATAACCGGCTTTTTCTACGGATATACCTTTAGTATAATGCCAATGATCGTTGGAGAGTTGTTTGGGATGGATAACTTCTCTTCGAACTGGGGAATTGTGGGCCTTGCTCCTATACTCCCTAGCTTTTACTTCACAAGTCTATTTGGCGAGATATACGACTCAAACTCCCAGGCAATAACTATAGATACAAAATCAGAACTCGTGTGCTTGATAGGAAATTACTGTTACAATTCAATTTTCAGAATCACATTTATGATGACAATTCTATCCCTCATATGTGTTCTCCTTTTGAATTCAGACATCAAGTTCAAAAGAGTCAAATAGTCATCGGCCTTGTTCAACCAATTGCAAGCTCTTCTAGCAAATATACGAGTGGTTACAATTTTCTGGAAAGGTCTAATTTGCATATAAAAATTCATCAGTGTATATCATATATAAAGATTGCATCAACATCAACTTCATAGATCATCTTTTAAGGGAACTGAATCTGTTCATTTTGGAGCTTGAAGACATTCTCGACATATTCGTAGGTGCAGAGCTGATTCTTTGTCTAGGATAGGCGTGGCGTTCAGCAACATCAAACAAAGGCTCATTCATTCTAGTCGAAGGATCACTCATTTTGTCCTCGTCTTCAGCTTCAGTGTCAAAAGTCAAATCATCGACATTTCTGTTGATCAAGTAACGCAAAGCGTTGTACCAAATGTTGTGGCGTTGTCTGGTAGCACAAGTAATTTTAATACTCTTGTCTTGGGAGTGAACGATGATACTCTTATGGTACAAACCTGTAGGTAATGGATTGTTGTCATCCACACTCTCAATACTGACAATTGCGGCAGCTCTGGTTCTAACAGCAGCAGGATTGGACAAAACGGGGTTCGATTCGGACCAGTAAAGGGTCAAAGTGTATGGGTGGACCCAGAAATACCTTTCGTGACGGTTTTCTGAAATCGAACTGAATGGTCCCAAACGGCGGTAGTATTTGAATAAGTATTCACCAATGACAACTTGGGTGATGGCAGGAATCATAGATTTATCCGTCAACGAAACATTAGTAGCCATCGAGAAAGCTCCAGTAGTCTGCAACGATTCAGTCAAACTGTGCACCTTCGAGTGATTAGATAAGTTGGATCTCACAGAGTCAGAGGCGGTGATACCGCCAACTGTTCTGGAGAGGGAAGAAGAGTTTGACTGTGGAGTTCCTCTTAATCTTGCCGCAGTCGTAGGTGGTGTGAACCTATTGATCAGACCGGCTTCGGAAGCGGAAATACGGTCAGGAGGTGTACGGTTTGGAAGATCGCCAAAGGTAGCAGATTGAAGAATAACTGGAGTAACGAAATCATCCTTATGTTTGAAGCCACGCTTTTCGGCGTGTCTCTTGAAGATTTCATCTGAAACTCGTTCGATTGACAAACTCTTGAACTTGAGTAACTGTTGATAGTAACTGTTAGGAAGAACCTTAACATTCTTGATATCCGGAGTAGGAGAGACAGTTGTGGTCACAAACTCTGAGGATGGGATACAAAGCAAGCCCATGTTGTTTCCAAGATCAGTGAATTGATCCTTGTCCTTAACCATTTCGGTCAATTCCTCGTAGGTGTGCAATCTATCGTTGGTGATGACACTGAAACCAAAGTCTGCTGCTCTTTCCTTGATTTCTTCCTCGTTATACACAGTCTTTGGTGGGTTCTTTCCAATCAAGGCCAAGACCTTCAATTCCTGGAATTCTTCCTTCTCCAATGATACCAAACCAAAATCGGACAGCTTCTCAACAAGTGATTCCTTGGTGAGCTCCTGGTGATTTTGTTTGATATTGTAGATTTCAGAATCCTTTTCAGCTAATGATTGCTTCAATTTCATGAGTTCATCTTCCGAAACAACCGCAAGAGAAGATTTGCTTGCAATTTCCTGTAATTTCGTTTTATCAGTTCGGTTGAGCTCTTCGTACTCGACCTTTGGAACGATGACCATACCTAACTTAGAGGCACTAATTGCGAGTTCCTCCTTGTCCAAAATGAATGATTCTTCAGCATCAGCAAATTCATCTTGAGATAAAGTAGACATTCTTCTTCCTCTTGAAGCTTCATTTTCAAGGGTACTGAATTCCGCAGCAGAAACCAAGGTAAATCCAACCTTTTCGAGCTCAGCTTTGACTTTACCAACATGTTCATCGCTTTGAAGGGTAAGTAATTCACTTTGCTCATGGAAAGATTTGCTTTCATTCTCTAATTTCTTGTAAACTTCGGAGTCCAAAATGACCTTGTTTTCCAATTCTGCCTTTGCCTTTGAGTTCTTTTCTGCTTCGTCATGTAGCTTATTCTGTAATTCTGCCTTTTCCTTTGCATTCTTTTCTGCTCCTTCATGAAGCTCAACCAATTCTTTCGAGCCAATCACCAGCATTCCTAAAGTTCCAGCTAATAAAGCTAATTCAGCTGAAGAAGGATTCGATGATTTCTTGATCAATTTATCGTGTTCATCCTTAGGCAATGCAATATATCCTTCTAAAGCTGCTCTGTCAGTGATATGCTGTTCAGCTCTGTCCTTCAAGCTGGCAAATTCTTCGATTGGCACAACTGTCATTCCAATGTTACTAGCATTGTTCTTGAGATCATTGATAGACGGCTTGTTGGCTCTTATAAGAAGATCATCATACTCATCATGGCCAATTAATTTCTTGTTGGCTACATGTGCCTTTTCTTCAAGAGTTTCGTTGGCCCTGGAGTGTAATGCATCAAGATCAGCAACTGAGATAACCTTGCTCTCATGTTGAGATGCATGGTCGTTCAAGTGCTCTAAGGTGGGTTTGTATGCTTTAGAGTGTAATTCATCATGAGCCGCTGGAGATAAAACGATCATGTTTTCATTCTTAGCTTTATCAGCAAGACTCTCGTTTGCAGAGGTTTTCAACGATTCTAATTCTCCAACAGGAATAAGAGCGTGGCCCGCAAGAAGTGCTTTCTCCTTAAGAACAGAAGTATCCGGATTAATCAAGGTTGAGTGTTCATCCGGAGTAAGCAATACCTTATTGTTCTCCTCAGCTCTTTGATCCAAGGATTTTTGCGAGTCTGCAACTAATTGATCGTAATGACCAGATTCAACAGCAACATGTCCGTGGCTTTCTATCTTCAGCTTGATGTGACTTAAAGAAGGTGAATGAGCTGCCGAGTTCATTTCACTATATTGTGGTTCAGGGATCACTACCATCTTCAAGGATTTCGCCTTTGATTCGATGCTTTCATCAGCTCTTGCTTTCATGTCCTCATAATCCGCTTCGTTAACAACAATATGTCCAAGATCCTTAGCCTTGGACTCGAGATAAGTCAAAGAAGGTGTGTCTGCCAGTTTGATCATTTCTTCGTATTGTTCATTAGGAAGCAAGATCATATTTTTCTTACTTGCCTTCGACTCAATCGATTCAGAAGCTTGGCTCACCAAATTATCATAGTCACCCATTGCGATCACGACCTTAGACTCCTCTTGCGCGAGATCTGCAAGTGATTTTTCATTTCTATTCTTAAGAGTATCATAGTGCTTACTTTCAACAATTACGTGGTCATGAGTGCCCGCATGATTCTTAAGATCTTCAATTGTAGGGGTTTTCAACAGCGCAAGTTCATCTTCATGAACCAATGCCATTCCCTTGGACTTTGCCTTTTGAGTTAAGAATTCATTGCTTGGGTTTTCGGTAATGTCTAAGAGCTTTTGATGTTCTTTGGTTTCAAGTAACACCTTATCCGCAGCACTAGCCTTGCTTTCCAAAGGCTCGTCATACGATTTCTGGAGCTTCTCATAGTTATCAATAGGTAAGATGATGGAGTTGTGGCTCTTTGCACGCTCAGTCAAGTGCTCCAAGGTTGGAGACTCTACCTTGCTCACCAATGCGCTGTATTCGGAGTCCGGAATTAGTTTCATGTTCTTGTTTTTGGCCTTTTCTTCCAAAGTCTCTTCAAATGAGGTCTTGTACTTATCGTGTTCATCCGAAGGAATAACAACGTGATTATGTTGCTTAGCAGATTGTGTTAAATGGTCCAAGTCTGGAGAAGTGGCCTTTTGTAGTAAAGCATTATATTCTTCAGTTTTAACCAATGTTCTTCCATTCTCACCTGCTTTTTCGGTGAGGTGTTCAACAGTTGGGTTTGATTTGAACAGAGAGAGGTGTTCATATTCATCTTTGGTCAAAAGAGACATGTTAGCTTCTTCTGCATGCTGTTGCAAAGATTTTGAAGCGAGTTTGCTGGTGTTGTTCCAGCTCTCAGATTCAATGACAGAGTGTCCCATCTTTTCACCATGACTCTTGATATAATCAATAGATGGAGATTCCACCTGCTTTTTCAAGGATTCGAGGTCTGATGGTGCGATCACAACCATTCCTTCCTCTTGCGCTTTGGTTTCAAGCGATTTGGAAGCTTTTTCATTGAGCTCTTTGATAGCGGTCGTTGGTAAGAGTTCATGATCCAACGTCTTAGCCTTTTCACTCAAGAATTCAACAGATGGCTTATCTAACTTTTGATTCAACGCATCCAAATCTGCGACGCTGATGATTGCCATTTCGTTCTCGCTTGCGTGGTCTTCAAACGATTTTCCAGCTTGTTTCTGAAGAGAGGAGTAACTTTCTGTAGGGATAACCAAATGCTTAAGGTCTTTAGCTCTTTCTTGCAAATGTTCAATCGAAGGTGTATGAGCCTTGGATTTCATATCATCATGATGCTTACTTTCCAATACAACCAATCCCAAAGCCCCTGCCGAAGCCAACATGGCTGCCTTCGTAGGATTCTTCAGCAAGTGTTTCAACTCTTTGTGCTCAGCTTGTGGAACCAACTCAAGGCCCAATCCTGCAGCCTTCTCCTTCAAATACACTTCAGATGGTGTACTCAATGATTTTTGCAAGGTATTGAGCTCTTCAGTTGAGATGACCATATTGCCTGATTCGTCTGCCTTTTGACGCAAATAGTCGAGGGAAGGCGATTCAATGGAGGACTTCAACGAAGAATACTCCGATTTTTCAATTGCAACAAGGCCCAATTTAGAGGACTGCTCAACAATTCTTTCCTTACTAGGATCAACCAAGCTATCATATTCTTCATCAGGAATAACCAGGAGATGTAACGAAGTCGCCTTTTCCTTGAGGTAGTCCGCATCAGGATGATCAACGGATTTCATGATAGCAGAATGTTCTTCATTAGATAACATAACATGGCCAGCATTCTGAACATGGTTTCTCAAGTACTCAGCTGATGGGTTGGTGGTGAGAGATTTCAATTCGCTATACTCAGTCTCTGGAATCACATTCAAATTAAGACTCTTGGCCTTTTTAGTCAAGTAGTCACCGCTTGGTTGATCAAGTTTGTGGGTCAAATCATCAAGCATTCCAAGTTTAGACAATTCATAGCCCATTTGACGTGCATGATCGCTAAGATATTCTTTAGTTGGATTCTTAAGATCGGATTTCATAGCATTGAGTTCAGCAATTGGAACCATTTGAGACTCAAAGCTTTCGACATGAAGTTCAACTTGTTCCTTGGTTGGATTATTAAGCCTTTGTAAAATGCTCTCATGTTCCTTCTTTGGAATAACAATCAAACCAGCAGACTCTGCCTTTTCTTCAATATGCTCTCTGGATGGAGATGAAATGAGATCGGTTAACTTGTTATAGTCTTCAGTAGATATAACTGAGAAGTTTTGCTTTGCAGCCTGAGTCCTCAAATACTCCAAGGTAGGATTCTTCAATTTATTCAACAAATCTTCATGTTCCTTCTTGGATAACAAAGAAAGGTCGAGCTTCGAAGCTTTAAGTTTGAGCTCATCTGCTGTTGGAGAGTCCAATTTTCTCAAAAGATCGCGATGTTGGGCAGAAGCTACCATTATAAAACCAGCAGCAGTTGCCTTTTCATTGAGGAAGTCATCTGTTGGGCTGTTGGCGATATCCTTGAGTTTTTGATACTCGTTAGATTCAACGACGGTACATCCATGGGATTTGGCCTTATCAGCGAGGAACTCCAAAGGTGGGTTTGCTTTGAGCAGGTTAAGTTCATCAAGTTGGACGGTTGGAACCAAAGACAAGCCCTTTTCAATTGACTTTTCTTTCAAGTATTCCTTGGATGGTTTATCAATCTTTGAATGCAATTGTTCATGCTTGTGCACTGGAATCGCAACTAAGCCGACTGCCGCCGCCTTGCTGATAATATGATCCTTGTCTGGTTCGTTAGCCTTAGCCAATAGGTCACGATGATCACTGTTAGATAAGGTAACGAGATCATGTCCCTTTGCCTTATCAACAATGAATTCTTTGGATGGGGTTTGAGAGATCTTTTGAAGCTCCAGAAGTCTCGCCTTGTCGATAAGCTCATGATCCATAGTATTGGCCAGTTTTGCGAGTGCATCTCTGGATGGGTTAACTAATGACAGATGAGTATCTTTATCAATTGCAACTAATCCCAAAGTTTCGGCTTTTTCTTTAATATGATCATGGGATGGATTGTGCGCCAAAGTCCTGAGCAGGGCAAGCTCATCATTTGGAATGGCAACAAGACCTTGCTTACCAGCCACCACCGTGATATGTTCCACAGGTGGATTGTTGGCTAATTTCTGAAGTTTTTCATGTTCAGCGTTCTCCAAGAGAACGTGTCCGAGTTCGTGAGATTTGGACTTGATATGGTCGATTGATGGCGTTTTCGCATCTCTTTCCAATGCATTATAAGTACCACTGGAAACGAGCACATGCTCATTCTTCTTCGAGTGTTGATGTAATTGATCCAACGTTGGGTTTTCGGCTCTTTGAATCAAATTTGCATGATCGGCGGATGAAATTGTGATCAAGTCAAGGTTCTTGGCAAGACTATCTAAATGTTCACGAGGAGGGTTGGTTGAAAGAGTATTGATTCTTTCATAATCACTCTTGTCAAGGACAACAATAGGCTTATCCGCGGCCTTCTCCTTGATGTGTTCGATATCCGGGTTGTTAGCCTTTCTCAAAGTTTCATCATGGAGTTCCTTGGTGATAACAACATGTCCTTGTGCCGACGCTTTCCGTTCAAGGAATCCTAAATCGGGATTCTCAACAGTATCATGGAGCTTTTGTAATTCAGCATTATCGACAATAGTCTTGTCATGAACCAGGGCCTTTTCGATCAAATGCTCAAGTGATGGAGCTTCTGCAACTGTCAAAAGATTTGCGTAATCATTCTTGGAAACGACAACTTGATCATGAGTCTTGGCCGATTCACGAATTTGGTCGATCGTAGGTTGATCAGCACGTTGAAGAAGAGTCTTGTGTTCTTTTTCAAGCAAAGCAACCAAGCCGTGATCTGGGATCTTGCTAAGTAAGAATTCGGAGGATGGCGAGTCCACGGTCGACTTCAATTTTTGAAGTTGGTCGGATTCTAATATAGACAAGCCCTGAGCGGCAGCTTTTTCGTTCAAATGATCTCTGGATGGGTTGTGTGCCAAAGTTTGCAAGTCCTTGTGTTCATCGATTGGAATCAGGACTAAACCTGCCTTGTTCGAAATCTTGGAAATATGGTCAACATCAGGCGCGTAAGCCAACTTGTTCAAAGTATCTAATTCCTGGTTTGGAACAACCTTATGTTCATGTCTAGTAGCATGCAGTATGATATGTTCAAGGTCAGGCTGATCAGCTTTGGCCTTCAACGAGCCCAATTCCTTCTCATCTAATGTTGCAAGACCATGTAATTTCGCTTTCGATTCCACATGTTCTTTCGATGGTTTACTGACTGTTTCTTGTAATCCAGCTAAGGTTTTCGAGTCAATTAATTCGTGTCCAATGAGACTTGCTTTTTCATTCATGTGCTCCAACGAAGGCTTGTTGGCTTGTTCGGTAATTGTGGCGAATTGCTCTTTTTCCATCAAGACATGTTCATGTTTACTGGCAGCCTTTGTCAATTCCTTGATCAGTGGCTCGTGAGCGAGTCTTCTCAACTCATTGTGTTCATCCTGAGGAATAACAACATGGTCATGAGACGCGGCAGTGCTCTTGAGACGGTCAACGCTAGGAGTATTGGCCAAAGCACTCAAGTCATCAAATTCCAACTTGGGGATGACGAGATGTTGGTTTTCCAAAGCCTTTTCTTTGATGTGCTCCAAAGATGGCTTTTTGGCCATGGCACTAATTGATGCCAAGTGCTCATCGGGAACAAGAGTATGCTTGTGTTCAGATGCCTTAAGAGATAAGTGTTCCAATCCCGGTCTTTGTGCTAACAGTTCCATATTTTGGAGTTCTTCATTGGAAATTAATTTGTGGCCGAATGTAGCGGAATGGGTGTGAAGGTGATCTATAGTAGGCTCGTGCGCCAAGGATCTCAAGTTCTCAACCTCTGTTTTTGGAATAACAACATGCTCAGCTTCTTCAGCCTTAGTTTTCAAGTGTGTTAAATCTGGAGTGTTGGCGAGTGCTTTCAAAGTAGTCAATTCGGAAGTAGCAATGACATCATGATCATGGGCCTTTGCACCCGATTTCAATACATCAATGCTAGGTCTGTTGACCTTTTCCATCAAATTGTCATATTCTTCTTGCTTGATGTTCACATAGCCAAGCTTGGTAGACTTGGCCTTGATTTCATTGATTGTAGGGGAATCTGATTTACGAATTAATTCTTCATGATCAGCAATTTTAAGTGTCTGAAGACCTCTCGATTTTGCCTTTTCGCTGATATGTTCAATCGAAGGTTCGTTGGCAAGTTTGTACAAATTAGTGTATTCAGTTTTGGACAACGTGAGCAAATCGTGCTTTTCAGCTTGAGACTTCAAGTGGTTCAATGGTGGTTCATGGGCTAACTTCGTCAATGCTTCAAATTCATCAAGTTTAACGATGAGGCTGCCTTCGTTCTTTGCTTTGATCGACAAGAAGTCCAAGGAAGGATGTTCAATAGTATTCTTCATTCCCTCGAGTTCTGCATTAGCAATTAATACATGGCCGCTAATGGCGGATTTGGATTGAAGATATTCCAATTCTGGACTTTCAATTGCCTTCTTCAAGTTCTCATTCTCCTCTTTGGTCATTGTGACTAAATTCTTCTTTTCTGCATACTTTTCAATTGCTTCAGCAGAAGGATCGTTCAACGAATTGTATTCCTCTTGGGAAAGGACAACCGATTTATGTCTCTTGGCTTCATTTGTAATCATCTCAAGCGATGGCACCACGAGTGACTGATGTTCCTCCTTGTTCATGACGACCAATCCCTTCTCCTTTGCCTTCAGATCTATGTGCTCATGAGAAGGATTGTGTGCCAAACTTACGAGTTCATCATATAGCTTGGATGATGATAAAATGAAACCCAAGTCATTCGCCTTGGTAGTGAGGTATTCCTTGTTAGGCTTTTCGTGATCGGCGACAATCTTTTGGAATTCTTTGTAAGTTTCCTCCGAAATAGCATGTAAATTGCTTGTAGAACATTTTTCAATCAAATAACTAGACGAGGGGTTGTTATAGTTGGATTTGATCTTGTTCAAATCCGATAATTCAGATTGATTGACAAGAGAAAATTCTCGAGCTTCGGCTTCAGATTTCAAGTAATCTATACTTGGTGACTCAAAAGACTCTTTAACCGATTTCAATTGATCCAATTCGACAGCAGGTAAAGTGACCAAACCCTTTGACTCCAACTTTTTCTGCATTTCCTTTTCATCGATCAATTCATTATATTCCTGTTTGGTCAAGACTGTGTAGCCCTTAGACTTCACAACATCGACAATTTCTTTCTCACCAATGTCATGGATATTATTATTGGACAATTCTTCGTACTTTTCAAATGGTATCATTACAAGATTATTATTAGATGCATATTCATCAATCTGCTTCTTTGAGGTGTTCGTGTCTTTTCTCACGTACAGCTTTCTGAGAGCTGTTGGAGACTGTTTCTCCAAGTCGGAGTCGGAAGAATCAGAGTCGATCAAGTAGGGAATGTTGAAATCACCGGTCATGGCAGTAACATTCAATGAACGACTATGGGATGACTCAACGTCTGAAATGGTATGGTCTTCAACTACTCTTGGCTTGGTAGGGGTATTAATATTATCACCAATGTAGTCTTCCCATTTGTTGTCATTATTCTTGGATTCGCTTGCTTCAAGCTCATCGTCAATGATATTATATTTCGAAGTTCTCTTTGAAGGTGAAACACCAGACGAGCGACTGGTATTAGCTTTCATTTCACCAGTTGATTTCATTTTGTTCTTCAATGCAGGCAACTTCATTGGAGTCTTCAGACGTTTTTGTTGAAGTTGATGATCTTCCTTCCGGGTTTTCAACATCGCAGCCCTCAATTTGGCAATTGTTCTATTGGAATGTGTCAACGTAGATCTCAACGTTTCAATTTCGAGTTGAGGGTTTCTGGGGTCGACATTAGGCAACTCCATTGGTTGAGCATCGAGAAGAATACTGTCGAAATCGAAAGACTCATCGTCGGAATCATCGCCGATTGTCAATGCCGATTGGGAGTTGGTTGTATCCGATTCCATGGTTAAAAGAGACTTGTTAGCCTTATTACCGGATAATTTCAAATGCAATTGGTCATTTTCATCGTTCAACTCCTCTATTTTGTCGTTCAAATCGTTAATTTCTTTACTGAAGGTCGTTTTGAGCGTGTCGTAATTTTTGGTCACGGATTGATGCTTTACCAAAAGGTCGTCGTTTTCCTTTTGCATCATGTTCAATTTCAATTGCAATTCTTGGTTCAGTTTGTGCAATTTTTCTTTGTTTGTGCTAAGCGACGAAACTTGATCGTTCAAGTTCATAAGATTGGATTCCAACTCCCAATTCTTATCTTTAAGACTACTCTCATTATTGATTTGAAAATTTCTGGAATTTTTTAATTGGAAGATTTCGTCTTTGAAAATTTCGATTTCGTCCATTGAGGACTTTAATTTGGCCTTATACTTTTGGTTTTCGGCAGTGAGTCTTCTGCACTCACCCAAAAGATTTTCACTCAATCCCACAACGAAATTCATATCATTGCCTTTGGATTCGGGACCCAACGTGGGTGTAGGTTGTGTAATGGCAGACATCGTGGGCATGGACGAGCGCTGTGCTTTCTTGCCACTACCACCAGCTTTTGGCAAAGGTGGCAAGGCAAAGAGGTTCTCCTGATCATTGTTGGTATCAATGTTTTTCTGAAGTGACTTGTCACTCTTCTTATGGAAGAGTCTCTTCTGAATGTCAGATAATTGTCCTCGAATGTCTTCTTTGGGGTTCTGGCCAGAAGAAGACATGGTAGCAGAGGGTATCACTTGGAGATAGTTTTAACAAGGGTTCGCTCAGAGATATGCGATATCACGATTATACCAGGCCAATGAACCTCTAGTGATTAAGTATGTTTGAAACACAACTTAAACTAAGATGAAAATTGAATCGTCTGATCTGGGAGACCAAAACAAACATCCGCGCTCTTGGTCGTGCACTGGGTGACTATTGTTGGTCGTTCTCAAGGGTGACACGTACCAGAAGTGCGATAAAAAAAGGTAATATGTGCAATTTCAAGTGCCTCTCGAAAAATTGTGTAAAATGGAGCTTAGCGCTTTTAACTGATTTACGGCTAGGAACTTTCTTAGGACGAATGGCGGGATTAAAATATATAGCGAATTAGAAGATACGTTTACAAAGTTAGTGTAGATTCATGGTTAATTTTAGTATAGATCCATGGTGAAAATTTAGTATAGATCTATGATGAAAAAATTAGCATATATCCCGATATTTGATAGGATAATTCAGAGAAGGGTGTGGAACATTTCTCTTTTGAAATCTATGTAAAACTTTGACTTCTGACTCATTTACCTTTATACATTTATTACATTGCGGATTCAGTGAATCAGACTGCGCGTTTCATGTTTGTAGCAATTAATATTACAATGAGAAGAATAGTCGATTATCGAGGGGTTCTCTATTGACAAAAAGTCGAATCAGGCTTCCCTTACGATATGACTATTGGGAGAAGAATGACGATCATCTAGGTATTTCCTAGTAGAGTATCTGTCTAGATATTTCCTAATGATTCGAGAATATTATCTAGGACCAACTGATTTGAGATTCAGAGTGTCTGAGCTCAGTCTTCTATGCTGCAATATGCCCAAAGCCACCGAGTTCGAACGGTAGTAATTGGGCCTATTGTTGATTTGTTTCTCGGTGCTAGCATTGACGATCTCGCCCTTGTCATTACCCATATGTACAGCGTTCGGGAAAGGAGAGTAGACAGGGTCTTTCTTGTAGTGATTGTTGAACTGGTTGTTGAAGATATTCTTCCTCAAATTGTTATTATCACGAAGGCGTTCCGGGTGTAAATTAGGAGTAGCCTTTTGAGCCAACGGCGAAGATATCTTCACATGAGAAGGATCACCAAATTTAAGCGGTTCTGGTTCACCCTGAATTGTAGTATTAGAATCAGTGCTTGCTTGAGACACAGACAACTCCATTTTGGGTGGTGCACCAGAAACACTGGCACGAGGAACATTCGACATGAGAGAAGCGGGAACATCTTCAAATTCGGTGACATCGGTCAATACCAATGGTACGTGCTGAGGTTGCGCCTGCGCTCCAATATTGATGAGTCGAGGCAAGTTGGAGTCATGGGACTTGGCACGGTTGTTCAAGGAGAGAAACTTGGGGCGAGATGGCGCTGGCACCTTGGAGCTAAATGCTAACGTCAAGTTGCCTTCGCCATCACTTTCACTTTCGCTCTCCGAATTGCTTGCACTTGAAGAACACGAAGAATAGCTACTGTAACTGTTTCTGTTGTACATTCCAGCAAAAGGCTTCGATTTTGGTGCGATTCCGTCGATTTCATCATCGTGCTTACTTCTGTCTTCATTGGTCAAATTGAATTTGATACCCTTTGCGTTCAGATTGTTGAAGTCAAATGTTCTGAACTTGTGGTTAATGTCAGGTGGTTCATGGTGCACCAAATTGCTATCTGATTGAGACAGCGTGCTACCTCTCCTAATCTTTTCTTCGTTTGAGCCACTATTCTTCTTGGAAAACTCCTGATACTTCAATAACAAGTAATCATCGTTGATACTGTCCAACGATGCAAAGCTTTCTGTCAATGGTAATGACATCACAGACGAAGGTCTATGATCTTCGGCAAATGAGATTGGACCAACTTTGAGCTGACTGCTGGTTTTTGGGTTTCCATTCTGTTGCTGGCTAATGCTGAGCTTGGCTGTTAATGGAACTGGTATGGGTGCAGCAACACTAGGTAATTTGGGTGCATTCAATGAGTTTGGAGTTAAAATTTCATCCTGACCTCCTTGAGAAGACACCGAGTGTTTGGCGGCTCCAGGAGTCGATGCATTGCTGGAAAAAATGCTCGAAGAGCGTCGCCTTTTATCATCTTCCTGTTGAATTCCTTTAATAGTATCAACTACCGATTGATTTTTCAAGTACAAATCGCCTCCGACATTCCTCTTGGTTTCAATCTGAGGCGCTTCACTTACTCCCGCGGAACTACCTCTTCTGCTGGTGCTAGAAATATCGGTATCCATCACATCTTGAAGCACCAAATTAGGCGTTCTTCCTTCCCTTATGCCAGCAAATGAGTAGGATGAAGACCTGGAAGCACTTTGTGTTTGATGTGGATGCTGAGGGTATTGGAACTGCTGTGGCTGTGACAAGTTCGAAGGAGTATGAGGAGTAGTGCTGAAGTACTCACCTTTGGAAACAGGTGGAGTGTTAGATGACAGTTGTAAAGCTTCTGAGAGGATCAACGAATGGTTGTGGTGCAAGCGCGCAGATGAATTGATATTGGAGTTGCTGCTAAAGGAGTCTTCACTTGAAGTACTGCGGGAGTGTTCGAGTTGTAAAGCTGCAAATTTCTCTCTAACATCCAAGTCCTTTCCACCACTGGCGCGGATGGCTTTCACCAAGCTTTTCTTGATTCTAGCACCAATTCCGACCACTGCATTATCGATTTCGTCCTTGGAAACAATATCATTCTTGACATGTTCATCGATGTTGAAATCCAAAAGTCCCAGGTCTTCCTTATCATTGAGGTAAAGAAGCTCGTTCAAATGCTCTAAATCGTCTTCGAGTCCCATTAATGTGAAAGGATGCGTCTTGATATCCTTAATTTCTATTCTGGTTGCACAGTCCTTGTCCATCATTTTACTTAATAAGTCTTTGGCCAATTCAAACTCTGACTCCGTAACATCGCATGGAGAATTAAAGTCGGTTCTGGACTTGGGAAATTCCAACTCTTTATTGACAATGACGTGAAACAACTCAAATTCGGACTCCGCATTGAATGGAAGCTTTCCGAATAACAAGCAGTAAAGAGTAACTCCCAATGCCCAAATATCGATTTTATGATCAATTCTTTGAAGAACCTTTCCAAGCGTTGCTTGCTGGTTCTTGAGTACTTCTAATGAAGATGCTGAAACGGAATTAGTTGCCCCATCTAACGAGAAATTAGTTTGACACAATTCAGGTGCGAAGAATGCTGGAGTACCTGCGGTTTTAGCCAATTCTAATTCATTCATCAAATGACCTTCATCTTTTTCGCCTAAGGACGAAGCGAATGAAACGCCAAAATCACTGATCTTGACAACATTATCGGAATTAACCAACAAATTAGCAGGCTTTATATCTCTATGCACGATTCCTTGTAAATGCAAATATTCCAAACCAAGCAAAACGTCCCTAAAAATCTTTCTTGTTTGTTTGAATGTTAAGTTTGGTGCAAACTCATTGGAAAGTAAGTCGTCTTGACTGTCTTCTTCCTCCTCGAAGCCATTGAGTGAAAATTTTCTCTGCCCGCGGCATGGAATATCATCCGAACCGATCAGAGGCTTTGGACTCATTTTTTTGGAACGTTTCCAGCGAATTTCACCTTTTTCCAAATATTCAAGCACCAAATAAATCTTGAAAGAATTCAAATCGTCCAACACCTCTATTAATTTAACAATGTGTTTATGATCACATTTTTTCATGATGGCGATTTCTCTCTTGACTTTCAATTCCGATTCATTGAGCTGTGTGCGACTGGAGCCGCGTCTGAATCTCAATGCTGGTCTATCTTTCTTGGATTTTCTGCTGACGATTTTGATCGCCACGAGCTGTTTATTGACCAAGTCCTTGGCGAGTTTCACTTTACCGTGTTCACCTCGACCGATTTCCTTGAGAATTTCGTAGGTGTTGAGCACTCTTCTTCTGCTCATTGGGTCGTACTCAAGAGAGACCTTATTGGTTTCTTTCACGGCCCTACTGGAAGGTCTCTTCTCTGACTTGATTGGGCTTGGAGATCTTAATTTGGTGGTGGTGGAGGATGTCGATGATTTCCTATTAATATTGAAGTCGGACACAGACTTGGAGTCATCCTGGTAAAATTCTTTGTTGGAAACGACGGAGCCGGATCTGGAGCGGTCCAACGAACGATGTAAGAGGCCGGTCATTTTACCGAAAAGTCCATGTCTCATATCCTTGTCGTCATTGAGCCTTGGAGAGTCCAATGGCGAAAGGAGAGGGCTGTGTCCATTTTCAAGCTCAAAGCCTCCTTTGTCCGAATGTGAAAGCGTAGGAGTGATGGGCTCATTAGTGGAGATACCGGTGATCGCCGAAACGGGTTTGGAGCTGAAGATGATCGAATTGCCCGGATGGCCCGGGCCTTTGTCGTGGTCGTTGACTGAGGCCATGATTGCTAATTCTTGTGCTTTTGCAAAGTTTTATGGCGAACAGGCAAATTCCATCTGGAGTTAATAGAGGAAAGATCTAGTAACTCGGATAGGACTCGATGGAGGGCGGCGGAAGCACGAGGGCTTTGGATAGCGTTTGTGGCGGTAGAGCAGGCAATGGCAGTGTGTATCAAGAAATCAGCCAAGTCGGCCCTTGCGGTTATAACTGTAGAAAGGTACAAGTGTTCTATGCCAGGGCCTGGGATTAGCAAGAAAATCAAGTCGAGAGCGTGTGGTCATGTGATCCCGGAAACTACTAGTTAAAGTGAAATCGGCGACGTTCGCGCAGTGCGGAACAGCGGAGTTTTTTGTCTGAGCTGCAGGACAATAGATCGGTCGCATATTTTATGAGATCAAGTCTTGTGAGAGATTGTTGGTTGGCATGGAGAGCGGCGTTGAGGGGAGGAGGGACCCCACCATCCATCGGGTGGGTCTTGCCAACAAACGACCAGCCAGCGCCGCTATGTCCGGGCGGCGCGTCGTGGGCGCCAAACACGCCGCCTCTGATGGCAATGATACCAAGACAACTGCTCTGAGTCAGAGGTCTGGCCAGAACATCAGCGCGTCGTCCGTAGCTTACCCCTTTCTGTAATCACACCACGCGGTCATTCTTCGGCCGGCGGTCACAACCCGCGGGGACTTTTGCTGAGCTTCGCTGTGCTGTAGACGCGCGCAATCGGCGAGAAAACGCCGGCCTCCCCACTGGAGAAAATACCCAAGGGGCCAAAAAAGCCATACTACAATACGATCAAGGAGAGCACTAGCTAGTATGAGATCTGTATCCGATTCAATAATAGGCAGTCGCACAATAGGTCGCAATACGACGAAAGATGGTACAAAAATTAACTACCTAGGGAGAGCTCAATACTACCTGGAAAAAATCGTACTACTACAGTACTTAGGGAGGTCGCACACAAATTAATGCCACAGGATGGTCGCAATACTGGATGGCTACAAATACTCCTAAGCAGGTCGCACAAAATACCTAGACAGATCAGGCCTTCCCCACCTATTCTACCATGGTGCTCTCGTTGCAAGATCGGGTGTGTGTGGACAACGAGCTTGCTACAGTCCGGTATGTGGGGACACTTCCAACGTGGGGTTCCGAGGTGGTGGCGTATGGTCTTGAATGGGATCGCCCCGAGCGTGGGAAAAACGATGGCGCTCTCGATGGAACATCCTACTTTCAGGTGGAGACACCGGGATCCGGATCGTTCATCAAGGCTTCTAGCAAAAAGCTCGATGGCAACAGATTGACCTTTGTCGAGGCCCTTTTGGCCACTTACCAGGAAAATTACCACTTCCAAGAACAAATCCATTTTGGTTCCAAAACGGTGCAAGCATTCGGTTTTGAAAAGTTGAATCGGATCCAAGCGGACTTTTCACATCTAAAGACACTCTCGTTGCAACGGAAGGGTATCTACGGGCCAGGAATCGAGCCTAAAATTGAATCTGGGAATGAATCTGTAACCAAATCTGGAATTGAAACTGGAAATGAAACTGGAAATGAATCTGAAGTTGAATCTGCCATTGAGTCTCCTTATGTGACTCCTTTGACTCATTTAACCCAGGTGGAACATTTGGATCTCAGCTACAATTTGATCAATAGTTTCGATACGGTATGGACCATTTTGGAGCACTTGCCGAATATTTCCACCTTGATCTTGAATGGAAATAGATTCAGTGATACAGTTGCTTTAAAAGGCGGCGATTTCCCCGGATTGAAAGTGTTGAAATTATCATCTACAATAATTCCGATAGACACTTTAAATACGATACTTGCAAAATTTCCCAATGTCGAAGAACTCTATTTGGCCGGGAACAGATACTCTGACGAGGATATCAAACGGATCAGAATTCCTGGAAAAGTGGTAGTACTAGACTTGGCATTGAATAATCTTGACTCCATCCCTCAGATCCATAAAAGTGTTCGGACACTTATAGTTTCCGATAACCGCATCACGAAAGTCCCACAGCGAGAAAACGATCAATTGATCTCTTTGGATGTTCGCCATAATAGGATTAATCAGTGGGACGAAATTGATGCTCTCTCCACCGTATTTCCCCAATTAAGAGAACTACGGATTAACGGGAATGACTTGTTCGAAGGAATGAACATCGATGAAATGACGATCCAGCTCATTGCCAGATTCGACTGTGTGAGCAAAAAAGCTCCTACGGGATTGAATAAAATCAACGGTACTTTCCTTACGGACGAAGAAATTGCGAACGCAGAATTATTCTTCATATCCAAGGTTCATCAAAAAGTCTATGAGTACGACCAGAATAGCTCTCGGTTCAAGAAATTGTTGAGAAAACACAACATCAAGCCTCAAAATGAAAATCAGACACAATCTCTCAGTGCTTTGGCCAGAAAGAAGCTTACTTTGAGTATCAATTATCCACAAGAACGGATGGATAGGACGTTTTTAACCGATAATACTGTTTTAAGGTTGAAAGGGATTATTTCTAAAAGCATCGGACGTTCAATACTTGAATTCAAAGTATACTACTATGTCAATGAGTTTGAAGATACGAGCATCAGACTCAAAATGTTTCTTGAAGATAATATGGCTCTTCTCGATAGTTATGGGTTCCAACAACAGCAAAATATTTATATTGCATGATATCCTTCAGCAACCATTCCCCCACTAACGGTCAGAAAACATCATTTTCCCTTTTTGATACAAAGCATCATTCTCTATGATTCCTTCAGCTGGTCTAGGAATCAATTTTAGGATCTTATTGCATTCAAATTACGCATTACTACAGCATTATTCCTTTCGCATTCGCATATATAGATTTAACTCTACGAAATGTAACTGGAACTCAGCAGTCCTAATCCTGTAATTAACTTCAGTTCATTCAGGATCTGTAAATCCTTTATTCCTAGTACAGAAGCATCATTTGTAGTTCTACGACTCATCAAAGATGATCCTTACATTTTCAAGTTCATTTTACGGCACCATTTTTTTTATTTTACATTTTATTCCTGTAACGGATGATTTGTAAGTTTCGTCATTGTTCATTATCCTAGTCTATTCAGTGTGGTTCCACAAACCGTCGCCCAAGTAATGCAACAACTCAATCCCGTGTCCCTTGTTAATAGATTTGATTTCATCAATACTCATGATCAATTTACCAACGGCCAAAGCATGTTCCTTACCTTCGGCGTAAACGGCCACTATAGATCCCTTCTCCAAGTTTTCTTCTGGCAAAGCAGCACCAGGAGAGGTCAAACCAGGACACATGATGTTGGCACCGGATAAGACGAATTTGATGGCACCTCTGTCCACTTGGACTTTAGGGAAGCATTGTGGGTACTTGTGGACGACTTTAAGGGTAGGAATGAGATCGTCGAAGTGTTGGAACAACACCACGTCGTTGTCGATCAGATATAACAGAATTTTGTCCTCACACTTGATGAGAATGGCTTGCGACTTCTTCGGTATGATGGTGTCGATCACAGGCTCAAGCTCTTCGAACTGTGAAACAAAAGTGCTCTTCAAGCCTCTTTGAGCAGAGGACTTGATATTGGAACGGGAATGGATATCCTCCTTGGTGAATTTCTTGAACATGCCTGGTGTAGTTGGGAGAGTCTATTTTCTCACAATTAAAATTTTCAGCAATTGCACACTATTGCAACTGCACGAAAATGACATGCCAGATCGAATACTGCAAACAGTATGTCACATTTGGTGCCATTTTGAAGACTACAACAAGGCCAAAGATATCGAGACTACGCAAAATGTAAAGATCTATAATTACAATGCCACCATCCGGGTAGTACCTTGGTGTCATCGCACTCAAAGGAAATCTTATCGATATGGCCCATTACGAGTATTCAATGAATAAATTCGTTGAATAAAGTATCCAGCTCAAGATCCAACATTGAGAGTTGGACCGAGCGAGGCACAAGGCGGCGTGAATGTGATATTGGAGAATTTCAATATCAGCATCGATTAGAAAAGATTGGGTATATCCTCAATGTCCTCACTGACTTTGACCTTCAAAGAAGCGCCAAACAATCAGAATACGTTCCAATGCTCCACAGACGGTTGTGCTGTCACATCTAGGAAGTACCATGATCGGATAATTTCCTGGGGAGGTCTTTAAAAGACCTTGAATAATGAAAATTTGCCAAAAATTCCCTTAAGATTCGGATCACAAGGAAACAATCAGAAGGAGCTGTCAGGTATAGTTTTCAACCAGCAAAAACATGATCTCGGACGAATCCTCACTGATACACGTAATGCCCCTGCATAAAGATGAAGAAGAAAAGAAGCCCATGTTGGGGCGAAAACGCGATGTTTATATAGTAATGGCCCTATGGCCGGGTAATTTGTGGCTCACGTGACCACATACAGAGGCTGCAAAATATGCAAATACGATGTCGTTGATTAAATATATTGTCTATATGTATGCTATTTGGGGTGAACTTGTTTGCAATGTTATTGCATATCAAGTAAGAGTTTAGTCTTTTTGCTGTGTCCTATTTTCCCAATGAATGCTGATTTTTCGTTGTTTGAATTTGAATGAATGCCGTCGATCGGATCATAATGTTTGACTCGTTCTTCCGGTGGGATTGAAGTGTAATATGAGGTATACAATTCCATTTGCTGATTTTCATCTAGAAGTCCTTCGTGTGGGCCGAATTGCTTTTTGAATATCGGATCAGGTGCTGATTCCAAAGAAGATTTTAATTTAACAGAAGAGAGATCTTTATCCGCTGAAGCTTGTGTACTCGATTTTGAGTTGAGATAGTCCTCCGAGATCAATGCCAACTCGTCATCGAGACCATCGTCAAACTCGTTCTCCTCGTTGGAGCTATCTTGTGGCGACTTTTGCTCGTCTAAATCATGTACCTGCGACATTTCATCCTGGTTTAACTCATTCGAATGCGAGACTTGAACGTGGTCTAAATCGTTCGCATGAGAGACTTCATACTCCGGAAGGTCTAGGTCTGATTCATCAATTTTGAGGCTGGAAGGTGGTGTTGCTGAAAACTTTTGCACCTGCTCAATGGTATTGTTGTGTCTTGGTTTTTTTATACCCAATACGCGTTTGACTGGTTTGTGAGCTGAGGAAACGCCCGAGGACCTTTTTATTCCACCGACCGTTATTGGGGTGTTTTCTTTACTCATATTGTCATGATTTTCATCCACATTCATGGTTCTTGCATCCATGGAAGTACCTGATTTGAGAATTTGATCCAACTCTTCGTCTGTACTAAACTCATCAGACTCGATCTCAGCATCCTGATGCATTTGAAATGAGTCGTGATGCTTTGAGGCAGCATCCACTGGAGTGAATTCTGCGGACGCGGTCTCCATAGTCTCTTCAAGCTCCTGCTGGTCTTTCACATTTGACTCAGCTTCAACCGGAGCGGGATCTCTGGAAAGGGCTTCCTCTAGCTCTTGCTGACTTTCATTGTCCGAATCAAGGATCATGTCAAGGAGATCGGGTTTAGGCGAGGTATGCTCTTTAGGTCTGGCCGATTGCAACAAACTAGTTACGCTTTGGAACCCGGTTTCGACATTATCAGGCATGTTGAAACGTTTAGCTGGTTTTGACTTAGTTTTCGTGTTTGTATTTGCCTTCGACTTGGACTTTTTGGAGCTCACTTTCTGACTGCTGGTCATATAGTTTGTGGCTAACTTGATGATCTCATCTTCATCTTCGATGGCTTGCAATTCGAGGTTTTCTTCCGGGAGCTCGATAAACTGTTCCACCACTTTTGGTTCAAATTCTTTGGGTATTATCCTATTTTTGGCTGCTAGAGTGATGAGATTACCCTTCATGATGTGCTGCTGAATGTATTCATAGCCACCCATGGCTTTGTCGAACTTGCTCTCCTCATTCCCAGAGAAAAGAAGGACAACCTTACCGTCCCGCCTACGACCTGTTCTTCCCATTCTTTGAATATTCTTAATGGGAGAACTTGTGGAGTCATAGCAGATAATGAGGTCGACCTCACCGATATCCAAACCTTCTTCACCAATAGAGGTTGCGACCAAGATATTGTACTCGCCCATTTTGAACTTCTTGATAATTTCCTTTTGAAGTTTCTGATTCATTCCTTTAACTTGTGCATTTTCAGAGCTTGTCCGCGAAAGAGAGTCTTCATCTTCAACGGTATCTTTCTTCTTCCTACCACCAGCGGCTCCTTTTTTCGACTTTGACTTCCCAAAGTTCTCCTCGTCAAACTTGTCCTTTTCTTTCGCCTGCCCGATGAAAATATGAGGCTTGAGATCGCTATTCTTGCGCTCAATCGACTGAACCACCTCCAAAGCTGAATCTCTGAACTCAGTGAATATGATGACTTTGGAATCGGTTTTAAAGCCATCGCTGAAGAATTCATCTAGTTCCTCCATTAATGCCTCAATTTTTGGATGACTGAAAACTTCTGGATCGTCTAAGAATTTCTTAGATCGCTCGAGTAGAAGCTTGATCAGATCGTGCAAATAAAAGTCTGCGGCCAATTTGTTCTTGGATTTTTTCTTACTCCATTTGACAGTGAACTCGGTATATTTCTCGTTGAAATAATGGTAAAATGATCTTAGACCATATATATTCAATCTTTTGAAGCACTGTCCCACCACACCCAAAAGCTGAAGAATGAAGAAATTAGACCATTTCAATCCTTCTGGTATGGATCGGTTCATCACCAACCTTTTGGAAGCATCCATGCAATGAAAAAAGTTGATGAAGCGTGGGTTCGTCAAGTCATAAATTTTGCGTTCGTTTGCCAATTTCAAGACCGGCTCAATGGCAGTGCACAAGAGGTCGATGCATTCCAAGATTTCGGGTGACTGTTCGATGTTTCTTCTTTCGACCTTTTTTCTTTTCATGTACTTTATAATGTCAATATCTTTTTCCGTTCTGACCTCTACTTTTGAGATCAGCAAATTGTCAATGATCTCCTGGACACCTTCAACGGTTGATGCGGGGGTGGCGGTCAAAGCCAAGATTCTGTATGACTTATTGAAGCGGTCCATGAATTTAACCACGTTATTGTAAGCGTAGTTACCCTTCGCGCGATGGGACTCATCAATCACCAATAAAGATATCGATTTTGGATCAACAATACCTGAAGCCAAATCGTTTTCAACCACCTGTGGCGTAGTGAAAAAGACCCTTTTGCTGGACCAGATGTCGCCTCTATTTTTCCGAGTTTTATCAAGTAAAATCGCCACTTCGGTCGCAGGCAAACCAGTGATGGAACAGCACGCCTTGATCTGTTGAGCCACCAATGGCTTCGTTGGAGCCATGAATACGATTTTTGAGTCGGGAAACCATCTGAAAAAGTTCAACATCACTGTGGAAGCAATAAAGGTTTTACCCAATCCGGTAGGCAATGCCACCAAGATATTATCGTAGAAGGCCCGTCTGACAACATTGTATTGATAGTCACGAATTTCGAAGTTTGTAGGGTAAATGTATGTGGAAAGTTCTTCTGTATTGAAAGGATGATGAGTAGGGATATTTAGCACTGGCTGTGGAGTTGGCGCCAGGCTTGGTGGTTCTGTGGTCAGGCTTGAGATCAAGCCATCAAGGGTCCGCTGTGGAAGGTAGCGGCGGCTATTTTTGGATCCTGTTTCAGTGGAAGGATTCTGCCGACTGTAGAGCACAGAGTCGCCCCCATCCTGGAGGGAACTGGCCATAGAGATGTTGCAAAGAGCAGTATGATGGCAGAGGTTGCAGAAGTAGTACACGGTCAGGTGACCCTACACGCTATCGCGTCTGGAAAGGAAATACTCCAAATCAGACTCTTGTATCACTACACAAATCAAGAACAATTTATGTGTATATAGAAGAATGAGTGATCCGTACGCCGTGTTGACCAAGTCGGTACAGAACCTATCTACTCCGCTCCAGAAGCTTCTTGATACCCATGACCAGTTCACTCTTCAGCAATTGAGTGTGGTGAAGAACACCTCCAGTGTGCAGGCAGTGAACGAAACGCTTGAAAAGAAGATGGAGAATAAGTGATAGAAACGTTAGGAAGAAAATGGAGAAAAGAAGATAATTGGGAATTTACGATTTCTGAAAGAATCCAATAGTCCTGAAATTGTACCATTGGTGGATCACTTCTTATATTTTACAGCCTGTGATCATTCTCCACGCACAATTCAATAATTAATAGTGTGCGAAAAAATCAATCTTCCGAAGATCAGCTTATCAGACAAATGCTTAGAGCTTGGCGCCCATACAAAGCAGCGAACCTTGTTTTGAGAAGAATGTCCACCGCAGCTCCCGAAATCATCAAGTCGTCAGAAACCCCTGGCCCTATTGAGTTGACAATCATAGACAAGTTGGTCACCCAGTTGAAGCCAACATACCTCAAGGTTGCCAACGATTCTCATAAACATGCCCACCACGCTGGCTTGAGAGGCGCCAGCAACGTGACAGAGTCCCACTTCAGGATCGAGGTCGTCAGCAACGAATTTGAGGGCAAGAACATGCCCTCCAGACATAGAGTGGTGTACCAGTTGTTGGACGACGAGTTCAAGAACAAGGGACTCCATGCATTACAAATGAAGACCAAGACGGAGGCAGAAGCCGCAAAATTGAGTAAATGAATTACTGAGTGAATTGATGAGCGAAGCGAATCGATGAAGAATCATGAAATGAATGAATGGAGTGGATTCAATGAGTGGAAAAGTATCATTTTTTGAGTTCTATTATCCCCTTTCGAATCTTGATACAGTAGGAATATCATTATTACTAATTCATTCAAATTCTTGCATAAAGACAAGCTCTCTCATAATAGACAAGTTCTTAATAATTCGAGTTATTCCATATTAGAATTCAAGTTCTTTCATAACTTCTTTTGAGTCTACACTTCTTCTTAAACATGTACATATAAAAACAATAAACACTAATTACCGCTAGTAATTCCGTTCACTTCTTCTCGGCTTTTCTAATTACTGGCAATTCCGTTCACTTCACCAAGCTCGCCTTGTTCTTCTTGGCTTGGCTCTTGCACGGAGGCATTCTTAGCAACCAACTCCACAATTCTTCTAATAACAGGCAAGTTCAACCAGGCTGGAACGTATGCTTCCACTCTGGAGAATGGTCTCAAGTTGATGGTTCTGAATGGATCGTTGAAATGGCCGTCAGTGGAAACCAATTCGAACAAGTCATCGGCGTTGGTGGAGTCGTTAGCCTTGACCTTGTCAGCAACTGCTTGCAAGACGTTTGGAGCAATTGGAGTCTCGTAGTCAGCAACGTAGTACTGAGAAATCAATTTTTGGATTTGAATTGGTTTCAATGCATAACAGATTTCGTAAATGATTTCAATATCATCGGGAGTATTCTTACGCAATTGTAACAACTTGGCAGCTTGTAACAAGTGGCTCAAGTAGGCAGAACCTTCCTGTATCTCGTGTCCCTTACACCATTCTTCCAATCTGGTGACGTTGTAGTTCAATTGCAAACCTCTCTTCCAGGACAAGAAGTTTCTTCTCATGATCAAATCGTTGAAACACAAGGCATCAACGAATCTCAACAATTCGATGATCACTTCATTCATCACTTCGTGCTCAATGAAGTAGGATTTCATCGACCAGTAGACAGAGTTGAAGAAACTCAAGATGTCGTCCATCTTGTATTGAATACCAGGAGAGAAGACCTTGGCCAAGAATGGAGAGTTTTCTGGTGCCATGAAACCTGGCAAAGACTGAGACAAGACAACAGCGGAGACTGCCTTCTTTTCCAAGTCCTTTTCCATCTTCTTCATCCACATGTTGTAGATGTTGTATGAAAGAGATTCGAAATCTTCCTTGACGACGGCGACCAATTTCAAGTACTCGTCGAATTCTTCTTCGCTCATCTCATGAGACAAGGTGTCGTTAGCAATGATGGTTTGTTGAGCGTAGGAGACGAAGGAGTACAACTCGTGGGTGTTGGACAACCAGAATGCACCGTTAGGGATAACATCGTCATCTTTCAAGGTAGAAACAATCTGTTGAATGGAAGACAAGACTTCTCCCAAGAACTCTTCACTTTCCTTGGTCAAGCCTAATCTCCACATGTCAGATAAGATGATGATGATGATTCTGGCTGGGAACAAGACTTCCTTTCTGGTCAAGTCGGCAGCGACACCGGATGGAGGAATCTTCAAGCCCTTCAACAAGCCTTCAACGATTTCTCTATGCAATTGTCTAGAGTCTCTCAACAATCTGAACAATTCGTCGTTGATGTCATCAATGTTAGCATCTTCGTCATGAGAGACGGCGATAACAGAGACAGGACGGTTGTTGTGGTCAAGAGAGTTTGGAGAGTTCCAAGCCAATGCACTACTGTGACGCTTGCCACTGACATTTCTAGCCTTGGCACCAGTTCCGATAACCAGTTGTTGAGATTGCAAGTTAGCGAGTTCAGACTTCAATTGTTCGATGTGAGACTTCAAGTCGACTTCGATGGTATCACGCTTGACCAAGGCATCCTTGGCCTTGTTCAATTCTTCGATGTTTCTGTCGACTTCTTGTCTTAATTCTGCTTGTTCCTTGGTCAATTGCTCGATCTTCAGTTCAGCAGAAGTGTATTCACTCTTGATGGCTTCCAATTCCTTGTTCAAGTTTTCGATTTCAGCTTGGTGTTCCACGTTCTTGGAGTCAAACTTCTCGTTGAATTCGATTTCTCTGCTCTTCAAGGCTTCGTGGGCGGCACCTTGTTGTTCTAACAAGAGCTTCAAGTTAGTGATTTCAGTAACCAACTTCTTGTTGTCTTGAATCTTGGTGGTCAAAGACTGAGTCAAGTCGATCACCTTGTTTTCCAACTTGTAAGAGACTTCCTTCAATTTGTTCACAGACTTGGCATCGGCCTTCAATTGCTTGAATTCGGCAACAGCCAACTTTCTTCTGAAGCAAGATTGGATAAGAACAACCGCCTTCATTTGCTTCTTGTAGTTTCTTCTGGCGGTGTATCCTCTCCAAGCATTTTGAAGAGTCAATGCAGATTTTTCGCTTCTCAACTTGGTGAAGTTTCTTCTGGCCTGTAAGCCTCTGATAGATCTTTGCAAAACCACAATCGAGTTGTAAGTTTCCTTGACTTGCTTTCTGACCAAGTGACCTCTGATACTGGTTTGGATAAGAGTGGCAGCGGCATTTTCTCTCTCACGCTTGATTTGAGCTCTCTTTATATGACCACGAATCAATGCTTGAGCTTGGATGTGAGAGTCTCTGATCTCCAAATATCTCTTACGGTAGTAGTGCTTTCTCATGTTCTTTTGAATCATGACAGCAGATTTATGCAATTTGTCAGATCTCAACTTTTCGAAATGAGCCAACATACCAGCCTTGAAGAAAATCTTAGTGTTACCCAATTGATATTTGCCCTTGTCTTCGATGTTTTGGTTCAAAATAGTGTTACACAATTCACTGACAGATTCTTGAGTGGTATCACCACTCATGACCTTGATCCATAAGTCAGAATGAACCAAGGTGTGATATCTGTCGGCGAACTCGACGTAAGGCCATCTTGTTGGGAAACCAGCACAAGATATTCTGATAGTTTCCAAGACACCACATGCTCTTAATTGCGATAACACCATTAATGAATCGAATTCCCAAGCTTTCTTTTGCTCGTTAGGCTTAATACATCTAATGTAGTGGACATTGGTAGAATCGATGGTCTTCATCAATTCGATCAAGGAGTTCTTGAACATCGAACCCAAGGTAGGTTTCTTGCTAGCAACGGATCTGATCTTTGATTGTGGTTGAGCAGCTTCGATGGAGGCAGAGTTCTTTTCGATGATGGACAAAACAGATTGCAATAACTCGTTCTCGGTGTTCTTCATCACATCAAGGTGACCTTCACCAACGGTATCTCTGTTCTTTTCAATAAAGCCATCAATATCGTAGGAAACATCAAGAGCATAATGGCTGACAATGAACTTGGTTTGGCCGAATCTAGGCTTCTTGAAAACCTTGTTGGTTGGCTCCTTGTCCAAAGTTTGGTACATCTTTTCAATCCAAGATTGATCGTTACCAGCAGGCAATCTAGATTCTTCGTCTAACAAAGCTAAGATACCAAGTCTGTTTTCAATCAAATTAATACAAGGTTGGTTATCGGCGAAATCAATGAAAGACCATTCAATTTCTTCCTTAACGTACTCTTCTTGTTCCAACTTGAAGACGTGCTGATTGAATTCTTGTTGCAACTTTTCGTTAGCGTAATTAATACAGAATTGTTCGAAAGAGTTCTTTTCGAAATGTTCGAAACCATAGATATCCAACACACCAATGAAGGACTTGATGTGGGCTTCGACTTCTGGAGGACACAAATCGGTGTTGACGTAGTCAACCAACCAATCGAATAATGCAGAATAAATGTACTTAGCAAAAGAATCTCTGGCGACCAAAGCTTGCTTGTGGTTCAAGTTACTGATAATCTTTTCCGATCTGGTGGTGATTTGCTTCTTGATACACCACTTAGAAAAGTTGAGTGGATCTATTCCCAATAACTCACAAGCTTTGACCAAGTTTGGTTCGTCAGATGATAAGTTGGCATCATTTCTGGTGGCTGCTATTTCAATGTTACCGATATGCAAAAGAGCAGCCAAGATCTTGTAGATCTCGTGCTGTCTTGACTGATCAATACCGATCAATGAAAGAGCGTCTTTGGTGATGGCAAACTCCTTTGCGTCATCGACACCCTCAATCTGGGGACGACCACCTTGGTTGGTGTACTTGTAGTCTTCAGCATTAGTCAATCCCAAGTTGGCCTTATCATCTTCACTCATACCAGCTAACAATTGATAGAAAATGTGGTAGTTTCTTTCAGTTGAAGGTTGGAAAACCAATCTAGATCTTTCCAAAAGGTAAGTTCTGATTCTAGCACCGATGATCGCGGTTTTGTTGTCGAACAAGATCTCCAAGTATTTACCGAATCTGGAGGAGTTGTCGTTTCTGGTGGTCTTAGCGTTACCGAAAGCTTCCATGATAGGGTTAGTAGCCAAAATTTGCTTCTCCACATCGGACATGTCTGACTTGTGTTCGGTTCCAATGTTTTGCTCCAACTCGGATTCTTCTTCAACGGAAGCAAAGTATCTCATGATGTACTTAGCACTGACAGTCTTACCGGCACCAGACTCACCACTGACAACAATGGTCTGGTTCTTGCCGTCCAACTTCATGTATCTGTAAGCATCTTCAGCAATGGCGAAAAGATGGGGATCCAATTCGCCTCTTCTCTTGCCAGCGTATGCCTGGATGATATCTTGGGAGTACAACTGGTCGACTCTTTGGAATGGGTTGGTAGCGATCAACACGATACCGGAGTAAGTATAGATGTTGAGTTGGGCGTAACGCACTTTAATGGCGTGCAACACGGCCGGTTCGTTCAAGTAGGACAAACTGGTCAAATCTTCGGCCGCTTCCAAGATGGGAGGGTTTCGTAAAGGAGGTAACTTTTCGTTATCCTCTGATAATTCTGTAGTTTCCACGGTGAAGACTTGTTCTTCGTTGGTCTCAGAGACAAACTCCAAGACGTGTTTGCCGCCTGATTCGGTGTTGGATTTGACTGTAACACCTATCCAGCCCAAAGTCTCGTCTGGATACCAACAGCGGGTACCGACATCATATACGGACACCATGCTGACGATTGTGAGGGAAGGGAGTAATCAAGGACGGTAGAAAGGGTATCAGGCCAATTAAGTGGGTTCGTTAGTTGTTCCTAGTGACAATGACTTGGAATGTGCTTGTTGGGGTACGGATCAATTCACTGGGACTTCGAATTCCAAACTCGAATCAAACCACGGATTCGTGTAAGTTAGATCGGATCAGAAATCGAGGGTATTCTTGTGAGGAACGCTTGTTGATTGAGTAGCGTTCACTCCGGATTGATTCTCTAAATGTAGCGGTCCAGCTGAGAAAGTCTAGAAGATTCCAGTAGCTGAATACTATTCTTATGAGCGTCCGTAAATATTTCGTCACAACACTGGCCGCCTGTTTGGAATCGCTTTTTTTACAGATCGTCGTTTGTGGTACACGGAGATTTACAGGTTGGATGTGGACACCTAATGCGCGGAGGGGGAGGAGTGGGGGTTTGTTTCGAGGTTTGACGGATGTAAGAGATGGGTTTGATCCGGGGACTACGGTATGATTTAGGGGGCCAGGTAGGCTACAGATTGTTGTGTGGCCGCTGCGGTCAGCCGGTGATCATTCGTGGTAGATCACGTCCAGGGGGCAAGAGGTCCCATGGACGACTTGTTGCAGGTTAGTCCCTGGTGCTGAACCATTCCCAACGACGACGCGTGTAACCTGCAAAATGGAAAGTCGTCGCGATGTCGCAGAATCGAGTGTCGCACTAGCGGCATCTGTGCCAGTTACTGTTTATACGTGTTGCCTTGTTTGGGAAGCGCCGGTTGGCGGCGATGGTGCTCTCACGACTACACTAAGCCCTGAGCGCGCCAAGGTAGGACAAGACCGAGTGCCAGCGCAGTTATTGTTGTATGCGAGAGAGACGCGGTTGCTATTTGTGCCGAGAAGTGGTAGTGGGCGCCTGGCGACCTACACCCTTGTTCTTGTTGGTGGGCACTTAGCGACCAGGCAGCTGCCTGCAGGAAGGTGTTGGATTTCGCACAGGATGTGGTCGTTTGGAGGTTTGTTCACGTGACCCGATCCACCCAAACTACGTGTTTTAAGCTAGTGGGTCCAGAAGTCTTTTGAAATCTGATCACGTGACATGGTATAGAGTTGTGCACGTAACCGATCCAAAAGTACGTGTGTGGTCTTTTCTTTTACTATTTTATCACGTGACCAGATCCAGTACGTGTGGTGGCCATTTATTTTGCACTGGATCCAATTTTTAGTTTGTGGCCTTATTCCTTGCTCACGTGATGTGATTCCCCCAACATGCTGCTCCCTTCGTGTCAACCCCACCCACTCGGTGGGGGCGCTGCGCAGCATTTAGCCTGAATGCTATCCTTCAATTCAATTAATGGGACCGTAGTCGTCCCGAATTAACCTGCAATTACACTTCTAACAGCCTCATAATTACCTCCAATCCTATTCTATACACTCCTAAACCTCTCTCTCCCTCCCCCGTGACCCCTTATATCCGCCGAGTTCTCCGGCTCAAGTTTGCTCTCACTATCGGCTTATCTCAAGCTCGCACAGAATATCCAAATGCGGGGTTAAAAGTATAAGTTAGCCAATAATCCAGGCTCAATTAGTGTTGACCAATATATTCAGCACCAAGTCTCAACCCCCTCAGAATGCTTGATTTTGCCGAAGTGCAAAAGCACAACAAGAAGGAGGATTGCTGGGTGGTTATTCACGGCAAAGCCTACGACGTCACCAGCTTCATCGACCAGCATCCCGGCGGAGCTGCCATCATTTTGAAATACGCAGGCAAGGACGCCACCAAAGCCTTTGATCCCGTGCATCCCTCGGATACGCTCCAAAAGTACTTGTCAAAAGATCTTCATCTCGGTGAAGTACAAATGCCGGAAAAGAAGCCGCGACAAAATAATCAGCCTGTGGCTGCGAAAAAAGAGGAAGTGGTGGATGAGTTTGACGTGGAGTACGATGAACAAGATGGCAAGGCTGCAATTGAGCCAGCACCGGTATCGAATACAGCAGAATCAAAGGCTTTGACTTCGGCCAATACCTTCCAGGCCAGTCTGCAAAAGAAACCGGTTCTTCGCGCAGAAGACTTACCTGCTTCCGATCAATTCGGAAGGGAGTACGACGACGACCCCGATGAGCCACCTACGCAAAAGGAACTCCAGCGTCGGTATAACATCGCCACAATGCCGGATATTGGCCAGATATATAATCTCAGCGACTTCGAGTACGTCGCCCGCCACACCATGGGCTCGGAAGCCTGGGCCTACTACCTGTCTGGATGTGACGACGAGATCACGATGCGGGAGAACCACGTCGCCTACCATCGGATCTTCTTCCGGCCCAAAATCTTGGTGGACGTCACCAATATCGACTTGAGGACTTCAATGCTAGGAAGCGATTGCGAGGTGCCATTCTACATTACTGCTACTGCTCTCGGGAAATTGGGGCATCCTGATGGTGAGACGGTATTGACCCGCGCTGCACACAAGCAAGGAGTGATCCAGATGATCCCCACATTGGCATCTTGTCTGTTTGACGAGATTGTGGACGAAGCCGCGCCCGACCAGCCCCAATGGTTCCAATTGTATGTCAATAGCGACCGCGAGATCTGTCGCTCCATCGTGGAACACGCCGAAGAACGTGGAATGCGTGGCTTATTTATCACAGTAGATGCTCCCCAATTGGGTCGGCGTGAAAAGGATATGAGATCCAAGAACGTGGAGGATCTCAGTCATGTCCAGGGTGACGAGGTTGGCGCTGACCGTACTCAGGGTGCGGCTCGGGCGATTTCTTCCTTCATTGATACTTCACTCAATTGGCAGGATATCAAATGGTTCCGCTCCATCACCAAAATGCCAATTGTGCTCAAAGGTGTCCAAAGAGTCGACGATGCCTTGCGTGCAGACGATATGGGCGTCGAGGGCATTGTTCTTTCCAATCACGGTGGACGCCAGTTGGAATTTGCACCCGCGCCAATTGAACTTTTAGCAGAATTAATGCCTATCCTTCGTCGCCGTGGACTGAAAATGGAAGTCTACGTGGATGGAGGTGTCCGGCGTGCAACCGATATACTCAAGGCATTATGTTTGGGAGCCAAGGGTGTGGGAATAGGACGTCCTTTCCTCTATGCTATGTCTACTTACGGTGAGGATGGAGTTTTTAAAGCGGTGCAAGTATTGAAAGATGAGATGATCATGTGCATGAGACTATTGGGAGTAACCAGCATTGCTGATCTCAACGAAAGCATGTTGGATGTTCGTCGTCGGGAAGTCCTGGACGATAAGTTATTCGGCAAGGTCTATGAGGAGCTTGAGTCGCCGGCGTTCAAGCTGAAGATTTGAAGCCGAGAGCCCGAAGAGCGAGATTTTAGAAAGTTTCGAAGATCTTGAAAAAGAAAGAGGTTTTGAAGGTATTTGAGATTTTAAAGGTTTTAAAGGTTTAAAGAGTTAAAGATTCAAAGGTTCTTAAGATTTTAAGATTTTAAGATTTTGAGATTTTAAGATTTTAAAGGTTTAAAGGTTTTAGGGTTATTGAGGTCTAGAAGGTCTTGGAGTTTAAGTATGGGTTTAGACGTAATTAGACTAAGTACTGCATCTCGGTAAGTTCTACGAACAAGCGTACATAAAATCAAGCCCCCAAAAGTTTCCAGATCTGTGCTTTTATGATTTACGGCAAAAGTTTAATTTGGATTCAGTAATTTGCGTCCAAAATAATTTGCAATTAGCTGTTTCAGATTTTTGATACTTTATAAACGTTTTTCATAATTTATCAAAAATTTCCGAAATTCTCAACTTTGCACAAATCAGTCGAGGTGCATACTTATCTATCTGCAACATCAAAATGTGGCTAATTATGTGAAATGGTATGTCGAGTTTGAGAAGTTAGCAAAATAATCCAATCCAAGACACTCGTCCAAAAATAGAATTTGATGCCTGTATCTCTCGGCCGTTACGCCGACGCTAAATAATAAAGGAGCTCGTCACACAGGGTGATTTTGTGAAGAAATCCTCCCCCAATAGATGGCACCACAAGCAAGCATACGGAACAAAAACAATACGAATCAGCTTATTGTTAGTTGACATTCTTAGACTATTTAGCCCCTAATCCAGTGCTTCCACATTTTCTATCAAATATTTTCCTCCCTGGTTTTATTAATAGTTTAGCCGTGCTCTAAGGCCGAGGGATCTGCCTTCATGCTGCACCTGACGGCCCACGACCGTCTTGCGGAATTGTAGTGCGTTGCCGTACTAGCGCCACCGCTGCAATACATGCATGCACTTAGCGGCCCGCCGACCCCCGATCTGAGGGAATATTTGCAGAAAGGCAGCAACAGGCGGACGAGTCAGAGATGCGGAATCGAGAAGGTGAACGCCGATCACAACATCCCAAGCCCAGACTGCCCCTTCACCAAAATCATCTGTCAGAAATGAAAGCCTCCGGAATTCTGTTGGGTTTATAAACTCGGGCTCGATCCAGCCTAAAAGGTCTCGAAGCACCCGCCCCTGAGCCAAAAATAGACTGGAGGATCCCAGCCGCAAGCGAACTCGTAGGCGCAGCTATGCCGCGCGCGGCAAGCGGGGGTGGCTCCCAGGGGACCCTTCAGGCTAGAATCGAGCGCGCGTCACGTGCCATGGCCATCGTATTTGTACAGTAGTCACCGCCACTTGTGGTTGGAACGGCAGCCCCAGGAGAGCACACGTGACATGTCCCTGTTAGGCCCCACCGCCGGTGGCCAGCAAATTTTTTTACAATATTAGCTTGTAACACCCCTATCACCACCCAGTATTACCAGCGTCCCCAGCATCGCCTTTGTTTTGTCGTTGCCGTCGCCCAAGTCGTCGTCTTAGGACTTGTTTCGGTTCATTTGCCTATACTGCTTCGTTGTGGTATCTGGCCTGAGGCTGGAAGGAGGATTACACACCAACCACAAAATCATAAAATCACCAAAATCCAAAATCAACTACATCTGCTGAGTCCCCGGATTCGTCATCTGCCACCTTCCTCGGATTATTGTTCGGTCCGCTTGCCCGTTGAACCCTTTTCTCGCCTGTCTCACATCTTTTGATGCACTTTGGTGCCATTGCTTGAATCAACCAACCTCGTATCTCCCACCCCAAGTTCCCTCCTTTTAATTAGCCAGGTCGGTCCTCAAAGATGGTATTAATCAACGGCGTCAAATACGCCTGTGAGCGGTGTATCCGTGGCCACAGAGTCACCACTTGCACCCATACAGATCAGCCCTTAACCATGATCAAACCCAAGGGTAGACCCGCTACCCAGTGCCAACATTGTCGTGACCAAAGAAAAATGAAGAACCTACATACCTCGTGTACCTGCGGCAAAAAGGGCAAGGCCGCCAGCGCCCACTCCACCACCTGTGCGTGCCATAAGACGTCTCACTGTACATGTTCTTCCGCAAACAAGGCACAAACCACCACCTACCAAAACATCCACCATCTCACAGCCTCCGAAAAGGCCAAAAAGCAGTCCTTGATTTCGGCTGCAAACGCCGAGGTCAAGAAAAGACTGTCAGTTTCGAGTACCGCCAGCAACGGCACGATCGGAAGCTCTGCAAGTGTTCTTAAGTCCACTTCGCCCGCGGTCGCCCAGGCTCCGGCCTCGAACTACGTGATCGAAGATGTGTTACCCCTCGAATCTGCCAACGGGTTTTATGACTTGGTGCAATCTCCCACCATCTCAGACAAACTAGTCAATGGTTCGAACCTCAACCTTAACGATAATGTTTTCAATTCCTCCAACACCCCTTCTCCCACCACCGGAAGAGCGCGGACCTCGTCTCATTTGACCAACAGTGATGTTCCTACGGATTTGTACGGTAATGTCCATAGCTTCAACTACGCCAGAAGCTTATCTGAAGAGGCCAAACATACTCCTTCGCCCAAGAAGAACTTCCCTGATAGCTCCCAGTTCGATATCAACGACTTCTCTTCCTTGGACGCTCCGCAGTTGTCGCCTCACGAGATTGATTTGGTTGATAACATGTTCCCCTTGTTCCCTTTGGTTGGTCAGTTCAGTTTCGATGATGATAGAAGCAAGCCGTTACTGGCGATGCCTGAACAAATGCAAACGCAAAACCAACACCAAATGCAAAACCAAAACCAAAATCCAAACCAAAAACTGGCGATGTATGATCAGATGCAAAACCAAAATCCAAACCAAAAATTGGCAATGCAAACGCATAACCAATACCAAAACCATCCTACCCACCAACACCACCCGGGTCACCACACCGCATTGGCCAGATCACAGTCTCAATCGTCAAGGGTATCTTCCCTGCTTAATCATGTGAGTAATGCTCTCCCCGAAGAAGACGAAGAGTATTACTCCTTGGATGGTCACGAGACGCTCCCTCTCCCCAAAGAGGTCCAGAATCTGATGATCCAACCTCTGGGAAACGTGAGCGGCACCAGCTCCGGTATTATCACCCACAACAACTCGAATGAAAGCTTTGTTGCCAGACAAAAATCGTTATCAAAGACTCACCAACCAAAACCTCTTAGACCAGCTCCGATGATGCATACCACGTCTTCATCCAACACCCCATCAATGAACGGTTCAGTGCACTACCAGCCAATACGACCTAAAAGACCCGAGTCTGTGCTATCAATCACCTCCAACTCGTCGAACCGGTCCTTGGACGTGAACCACACTACCAACCAGCATTCGTTTTTGAACGGCAATGGGAACCTTCCAAACTCTACCAACTCTGCGGCATTCCCACCCAGTGCTCCTTTCCCAAGCTATGATTCAAATGTTAACGTGAGCTCTTCGTCGGGTATTTTGGGTGTTGATGACTCGAGAAATTTTCTCAGCGACGAAGGCAGCTCTCAACATTTTGGAAGAACCGGACTTGGCTCGGTGTTTTCTTCAACTAAAACAGAAAAAGAGGAGAATGCGGATTTGTTCTTTAGTGATAACATTTTGCAAAATGATACCTTGAGCACCTCTTCATCTTTCCTCAATTTCCCAAACACAAGCGGCATAACCCAAGCAAAGCCTCCTAGTGTTTCGGCTGAAAAGTTGAATCACCCAGCGAAAGCGAGCCAGCACTTTTCAAACTCTTCATCATCCTCTTATCTTAACGGATACTTGAATGATGATAAAACCGGTAGTCAAGACAAAGGCTTAGATGGTGGACAAAATTCTTCTACCGACGTTATTCCACCATCTCAAATGCCGTTTGAGTACGACTTGTCAATGCCAGTGATGCTCGATTTCGCTCCTTCGATGTATGAAACGAACAAGCCCAATCAGGATTTTGTCTAGATGAAAAGAACAATTAGGATTTCTGGATTCCAAGGTTTATATGAATAAGCAAATCAGGACTTTCCGGTTATTGGAATCAGAATTTTCTAGATAAAGGTATTTGTTTCGTTTCTTTATATCACTTAGTTCATCATCGATTTCGCCTCTTTATTTACTGGTATTTACTCGCTACAATTACAGATTTGTTTATGCTTTGGTTAGTTTACTAGGTTTTGGGTCAGGGAGTTGTTATACTCAGCTTTTATAGTTTATTTTCTCTATTTATTATAAGTTTTTATAGTATCGTTCTCTATTTATTATGTAACAATATTATCAATATTATTCACTGATTTCGGCATATTTTCTAGTAAACATGTAAAAATGATATTATCATTAAGAAAAACTCTATCTCGATCTATTTATCATACCCAAAGTTTGTCGTTCCCTTTCTTTTCATTTGCTAATATTTTCAACGTTGTTCACATGATATTTGCACGATCTCTTTCTATTTATTAAATTGGAGTTTTCTATTATTTGTATTAGTTATATTAATTATATTATCATATTCACTTTGAGTCTAGCTCAAGCGTTTTCAATCTACGGATGTTGGATTCCATCCCCAAGTTTTGGTTGTCTGTAGACTTCTTAGCCTGTGCCATAACCTTTTCTTGCATGCTTTGTGGCCTAATTGACGAGTTTGAGGTGTCGTCATCTTTGAGGTAGAGTGCTAATACTTCATCCTTAATGTCAAGAACAGACTTTCTTTCAATCTGTTGTAACTTGGAGAGCCTTAGAATGTATTCGAGTAGCGAAAGAGATGTGTTTTTCGGCGACATCAGCTCTTTAGCCTTTTTAGCCAGTTTCTTCTTCTTTTCATTCTTTTCATCTTCATCATCATCTTCCTCCTCGTCTTCCTCCTCCTCCTCCTCGTCTTCATCACTATCCTCTTCTTCGTCAAATTCGCCAGTGTGTAGTTCCCCTAAACCGATCCACTCCTCCGTATTTCCTTCCACCACCTTCACAATCAAAATAGGCGAATTTCTTCCCTCCAAACGCAATAACTTTCCCGATGCACTAAAGAACATCCTTTCAATCTTACTGACATCGTAGATTTTAGCAGACGCCTTTTCTTCGTGGTAGCGTCCATCATTCAAGTCCTCATGAATTTCGAATTTGGAATCGAACTCGTCTTTATCTCCCTTTGTCACCTTAACCAGCGCTCTGGCATAGGTTTCTTTCCAACTGATACAAGAGAGTTCGTCAGCCCCTTCGACATTCGTAAGCCTGCTGGGGTTGTAGAATATGGTGTACATCACCATATCGAAAGTTGGGCCGATTTGGCCGTTTTTGGCGTTGACTACGGCGTTACTTGCCTGAAGTAATCTCCCTGGTGAGATACCCTTTCCCAAGGATCCATTCATATTGACTCCCGCCGTTATAAGGGACAAGTTCAACAAAGGCACCAAGTCGTTGATTCTGGACTCCAAGTGTGACAATTGGGCCTCCACCTTTTTGACCGATTCTTTGGCGTTGACGCCAGTCAATTCATTGATGATATCATCGATTCTTTCCTGAAATTGATCAATATCTTCAGTCAATTCTTGAATCATATTGAGCGTCGACTCCAAGGTGGTGTTTCCACGTGCAGCCGCCAACCGAATCAAGTCAATGGAGACTGATATCACATCGATCTTGGTTTGGAGTCTATTTCTACCTCTCTGGATCCGTTGTTTCTCTTCTTCTGGTAATTTGTCTAGAAGTCGCGTGATCGTTTTTATTGCATAGCCGGATGCCAACGAGATCCCGGACCGGATCGCAAAGGTGACTGCTTGGTTGCTGGCTTTTGCAAGGATCTGGTCCATCTTGGGGTAGGGAATCCATATGCACTGCTTGATTTGGTAATCACTAATCACGTGACGTTAGATGATGGGTGACGACTTCAAAATTATATAGACTCATTCTATTACCCTGGTAAGCCATCCAGACAGTATCTGAAGGAAGCTGAGATAGAATGGGATATCATATTTCTACATTTCCTGAATTTTTTGTAGTATTAACCATGGGGTGTCACGGTTGGGATAATATTGTCACGTGATCAAACACGTCTTTTGCATGTAAACAGTGCAAGTGATGCAAAATACCTACCATATTCATATTCTTTCTCCACCATCCTAATTCACACCCAAAGAACTATTCACATATGGCCGTGAGGAAACCTCTTAAAGAATTTACAACCCCGCTCGGCTCCGGAGCCGGAGTTCCCAAAGATAAGCGCCCGCCACGCGTCACTGATAGTGAAGTACGACTTGCCAGGCCCTTCAAAGTGCCTTTTTTGAGAAGAGGTGACGGATCTGACAGTTTAGGCCAAAAGGGCTTGCTGCGTGCTGCTAGGAAAGTGACCAGTTACGCGATGGAAGGCGAAGCAGAGGTTTCTATACCCGATAAGGACGACTTAGAAGAGAGAAGAAAGAGGAAAGGAGCATTGCTACCACGACTGATTTTGAATGGAGACAACATCGGTAGAACAGAAGAGAAGCTTAAACTGTCATTTCGGGTTCCTATGAAAAAAGTGGATGAATTTGGCAGAGCGCCGCCACCACCTTTAGGTACTAAACAGAGGGCACTTTTGCCACCAAGAGCGCTTCATGATCCTATGAGCGAGTTTGCAATTGTGCTATATGATCCTACTGTGGATGTGATACCCAAAATCGAAGACGAAGTTGCTGACAAGAGCTCTCCAGACCCAGAGGAGGAAGAGGATGAGGATAAGGAAAATGGCGGTCCTACCAAAAAAAGGCGAACTCATAGGTCACTTGCCGAGATGTTGGGTATTGTTAAAAACCCAGAAGAAGCATTGGCCAAATTTCCGGATGTCCCAGTGGTCATAGACCCCAAATTAGCCAAAATCTTAAGACCGCATCAAATCGCAGGTGTTCAGTTTTTGTACAGGTGTACTGCTGGACTTCTCGATCCAAGGGCAAAGGGATGTATCATGGCTGATGAAATGGGTTTGGGTAAAACTTTGCAATGCTTGGCACTTATGTGGACCCTTTTGAAACAAAGTCCTAGAGGAAAGAGAACTATTGAAAAATGCATTATTGTTTGTCCATCTTCTTTGGTGCGGAATTGGGCCAATGAAATTGTGAAATGGCTAGGTGAAGGTGTATTGACGCCTTTAGCAGTTGATGGAAAATCCACTAAAACCTCCGAACTCGGGGTGGCACTTCAGCAATGGTCAACAGCAAGGGGAAGAAATATCGTGCGACCTGTTTTGATCATCTCTTACGAGACATTGAGAAGAAATGTTGATAAGTTGGCAGGTACTGAGGTCGGACTCATGTTAGCAGACGAAGGGCACCGTTTAAAAAACGGTGACTCGTTAACATTCACGGCATTGAACTCGCTTCGCTGTGATAGACGAGTCATCTTATCGGGTACTCCCATCCAAAATGACTTATCCGAATACTTCTCTTTACTTAATTTCGCTAATCCCGGTTATTTGGGCACAAGAAACGATTTCAGAAAGAACTTTGAAAACATTATCTTGAGAGGAAGAGATTCTTTGGCAACAGATGAAGATAAGACCAAAGGAGATCAGAAATTGGCCGAGTTATCCCAACTAGTCTCTAAATTTATCATCAGAAGAACGAATGATATTCTTTCGAAATATTTGCCTGTCAAATATGAGTATGTTTTATTCACAGGCATGTCGCCAATGCAAAAGGCAATCTATGAGCATTTTATCACCTCTCCGGAGATCAAAAAGTTGTTGAAAGGTGTGGGGTCTCAACCATTGAAAGCAATTGGATTACTCAAAAAATTGTGCAATCATCCGGACTTACTTAATTTGCCTGATGATGTTGAGGGATGTGATAAGTACATACCGGAAGATTATTGCTCTTCCATTGGCGGTGGTCGTGGTAAGGAAGTTCAAACATGGTTCAGTGGCAAGTTCATGATTTTGGAACGGTTTTTGCATCAAATAAACACTGAAACAAATGACAAAATTGTTCTTATTTCAAACTATACCCAAACACTCGACCTTATTGAAAAAATGTGTCGCTCCAAGAGGTACGGATCTTTAAGATTGGACGGTACAATGAATATCAATAAGCGTCAAAAATTGGTTGACAAGTTCAATGACCCAGAGGGCAAAGAATTCATTTTCCTTCTTTCATCTAAAGCCGGTGGTTGTGGTATCAACTTGATCGGAGCCAATAGATTGATTTTAATTGATCCAGACTGGAATCCAGCAGCTGACCAACAAGCGTTAGCCCGTGTGTGGCGTGATGGACAAAAGAAGGATTGTTTCATTTACAGATTCATCACAACTGGAACGATCGAAGAGAAGATCTTCCAGAGACAATCAATGAAACTTTCATTATCCAGTTGTGTTGTGGACGAAAAAGAAGACGTTGAACGTCTTTTCAGTGCCGATAATCTTCGTCAACTTTTCCAGTATCAGCCAAATACCAATTGCGACACCCACGATACTTACAACTGTTTACGGTGCGACAAGGATGGTCAAAAGGTGAAGTCGCCAGCCATGCTTTACGGAGATTCAACTACTTGGAACCATTTGAACCGAGCCGCATTGGCAAACAACGAGGATACATTAATCGCTACCGAGTCTCAGCATTCCGAGGTGTCATTTGCTTTCCAATATATCTCCCATTAGTCTAGAAAAGCATTAATACGAAGTGCTTTCTTCGCAAGTGCTGGGATCGCAAGCGCTTGCATACAGTAAATTCACACAGTCACAAACTGGGACTACAATTGAGAAGAGGTAATCAAAGCTCAAAAATATCTGATGACAGACACCAACTTTTTAAGGATTTATCGGACGCTTATCATCGGCAACTAAGCCATTTCGAAATCCACTTGAGGACTGGAGAATTCGGGGCAATCACGGATTTAGCGGCCCACATTATCTATCTTGCACCTTCGCGCGCAACCTATGGCACTAATAGACGTCCTTTATCCTGTACACTATTCAAGTCTTCCTTATCGTGTCACTTATATAAACGTCCAATATTACCACCCAATATGAGCCTTCCTTATGCAATATTAATAGAAGTATCCTTATCCTGTACACTAGTTAGCATCCTTCTCCTGCATTAATAGAAGGGTCCTCTCTGTCACTCATAAAAGTGTCACTTCCTGTACACTATCTAACCTTTATCTTCCTGTATACACCCCTCTATCTCCCCCGCATTTCTCAGCCAATTAGCACCCTCTGGGGTAAGCATATATACCCAGCTATAACCACCTGATTGCCAAAACTGGCAACTACAAAGATGAGCATTCCCAACAACAGCATCATTATTGTCGGTGGCGGATTGGCAGGCCTCTCCGCCGCACACCAAGCGTACCTTCGGGGTGCTAACGTGGTTCTTCTCGATAAGCAAGGGTTTCTTAGCGGTAACAGCGGAAAGGCCACTTCTGGAATCAATGGAGCTCTCACTCGTCCACAGGTGAATCTAAGTATCAAGGACTCAGTGGAGCAATTCTACCAGGATACATTGGCCACTGCCAAAGACCGAGCCAACCCGGAGTTGATCAAGGTCTTGACGTACCATTCGGCCGACGCGGTTCATTGGCTTCAGGAAGTATTTGAGTTGGATCTTAGCGTGGTATCACGGCTTGGGGGTCACTCCCAGCCACGTACGCATCGTGGTAAGGATTCCAAGTTCCCGGGAATGGCGATCACCTATAAGCTCTTGGAGACCTTGGAACTGTTGGCTGACAGAGAGCCCGAAAGAGTGACGATTTTGAAGAATTGTCAAGTGATCGACTTGATCTGTGAACAGGACACTCACGTGGTGGGCGTCAAGTACAAGAACTTGAAGGATAAGTCCAAGCACGAGCTCCGGGGCCCTGTGATAATGAGTACTGGAGGTTACGCAGCCGATTTCACGAAGAATTCGCTTTTGCGCAAATACCGTCCAGATATCATCGATTTACCTTCTACTAACGGAGTCCACGCCACCGGAGATGGCCAGAAAATCATCATGAAGAACAAAGGTGTTTCTATTGATATGGATAAGGTCCAAGTCCATCCTACGGGCTTGATTGACTTGAACGATAAGGATACAATTTCGGGCAAACTGACCCCCAGATTCCTTTTTCTAGGTGCGGAAGCCTTGCGCGGAGAAGGAGGACTTATGTTCAACGGAAAGGGCGAGCGGTTTGTGGACGAACTCGGGACCAGAGACCATGTTAGTGGAGAGATGGAGAAACAGAACAAGGCCGGAAACGGGCCTATCCGTCTTGTATTGAACGAAGATGCCGAAAAGCGCTTGGAATTCCACGTCAAACATTACAAGTCGCGCAATTTGATGAAAACAGTAACAGGCACTGAATTGCTCAAAGAGCTTGGAACCGATGAGAAATCGCTCCGCTCCCAGTTGAAAACCTACAATCGTGCTGCTGCTGGTGAGATCGACGACCCCTACGGTAAGAAATTCTTCCCTGGCACTCCATTTGAGTACAATGCTGATGCCAAATATCATGTCTCCTACATTACTAGAGTTTTGCACTTTACCATGGGAGGAGTCGGCATCAACGATCGTGCCCAGGTTTTGTACGAAAAAGACGGCAAAATCCATCCTTTTGAAGGTTTATACGCAGCAGGAGAGTTGGCTGGAGGAATCCACGGACATAACCGTTTGGGAGGCTCTTCACTCTTGGCTTGTGTTGTCTATGGACGTCTCGCGGCAGACCAGGCCACCAGTTACAGTTTGCAAAAATTGAGCTCGCAAAAACAGAACTCGCACTTGGCTGCAAATCGGCTTCAGATGATTAATGTTCATATTAATCCGGAAGAACCACGGAAGGTGGTCATCGAATGGGGGGACAGTACAAGCGCTGATGGAAACATCAAGAAACAGGTCCAAGGAGGCGAAAGTGGAAAGTCTCAAGGAGGAGAGAGTAAGAATCAAGGAGGGGAGAGCAAGTCTCAAGGAGCAAAGAAAGGGAGCTTCCAACAGTTCCAAATCCCCTCCAAAGAGTTCACACCCGAAGAGGTGGCCAAGCACAACCTGGCGCTGGACTGCTGGGTCATCATCAAAAACGTCGTGCTTGATTTGACTCCATTCCTCAAAGACCACCCCGGTGGAGAACACTCGATTCTAAACTACGCCGGCAAGGACGCAACTGAAAGCTTTGAGATGCTACATGAGGACAATTTTATCCAGAAATATACTAAAGATTGTGTGTTGGGAAGGGTCAAAGGAAAAACACCTGCGTTAGACCTTTAAAATACATATATACTCTATAGTCAAGTATGAGCTGAACCACGCTGTAGTCGATTGGAATCCAAGAAGATAAATAGTATGAAGATTCTGAAAATAATCTCTGAAGATCTTAAATAAAGGAGTCTTAAATGAAGATTTTCTCAGAAACTGTTATCTTCGTTTATTCCAATTGATAGTCTTTGGGATGATACCATCTAGGTGTGTTCTCTAACTTAGTTGTCGCCCAAGGAGCTGTCGTACTCTTCAAGACTCAACAACTCTTCGGAAGCTTCAACGGCAGCTGCATCACTCAACTTGATTTGAGCAATCCATCCGTTACCGATAGGATCGTTGTTGATGAGTTGTGGTTCGCTTTCCAAGGCATCGTTGATAGCAACAACTTCACCGGCAACTGGAGAGTAAATTTCGGAAGCACTCTTGACCGATTCGACCGATCCGATAGTGTCACCGACTTCGACTCTGTCACCGACTTCTGGCAACTCCACGAAGGTGACGTCACCCAAAGCTTCACTGGCGTATCTGGTGATACCGACGAAGGCAGAGTCGTCATTGAAAACGGCCAACCATTCGTGTTCAGAAGTGTACTTGACGGTTTTTGGTCCTTCGGTCAAGTACTTGTAAACGTGTGATTGGGTGTTCAATTTGTGGCTGGTGGAGTTCAAGATGGCTCTTGATGTGGAGAAGAGACGGGCAGATGGTCTGGCAACGAATGGCGAGGTTCTCAATAAGGTTCTGAACATGTTGGTGATGAATTGGTAGTTAGGAGTGGGGATGGATGTTATCAGCTGCCTTTTGTATTGAACGAAAATTTGAGCCGTTGTGACTCGGACTGACTCTGGGGACGTGCGCGGAGTCAGAAAGGTGTACTAATACGAAAAGCTACTACAAACATTGGAGTGAAGGTATTGAAGAATTGACAAGATCTACTAAGCGGGGGATTGATCTTGTCACACTTATGGTTAGTCTTTGAGTTATCTACGCTGGTGATATCGTTCCAATTGGTAGAACGTGGGGTGACATTATGAGGCATGATTGGCCAATCAGATGTCCTCATGATTCAGCACTGTCCAAGAAATTCAAGCCGTCTGATCAAATATGCTTGGCTTTAGTATTGAAGTCTGGGTTTAATTTGACCAAAGAATTGTAGTGGTCCGATGGCTCGCTTGGAGCTCCTTAGACACATCTCGTGCCAAATCAGCTGCTGTATGGAATCTACCCAAATAGGCAATATTTCTGACAGCAGTGAGCATACTCAACGGACAAGTAGCAGGAGTGAAACATGAAAGCCATAACAAATAGTATACAAAAATAGCACTATTTCTTGATATAAACCATGCAAAGTATTGTTTCTTGTTGGCTACAAGGATCAAATCGTAATAACACACATGAATTGATATATAGAAATTAGAAGAAAGGATGCGCCTTCTGGAGCCGAACTGGATCTTTTTGCGCCTCTCGCCTCGCCATCAACGGGGGAGTTTGGAGAAGATTAACTGGACATCAAAAGGGCGGGTCGTAAGATGAGAGCCATGATCCACTAAGGATGGATCATAGGAAGGTGACAGAGATGTAGGCTTAACCGAAACTTGTGGAGTTGTTCAACTTCAGCATGGCAAAGCCGATCTTGTAGAGTTCTTCACTTGAAATGGACGGCAATAGGGACAATTATGACAATCAAGACGATGATCACACCGAATATCAAACACAATCTCATTTTGAAGTCCTTCCACCACATATCTTTTCTGACTCTGTTGGCACCTCTTCTGAAACCTTGGGCCGAAATGGCCAAGTTGTCGGTCTTGTTCTCTATGGAGTCCAAACGCTCACCACGCTCGGCCACCTTGTTGATGTTGTCCCTCATGATACCGACGGTGTCATCGATTTGCTAGAAGTTAGTGATTGTTCACGAATTATCCAGTTGGTCTGTTGGATGTAAATCAGATGAAACAGTAGCGCCAATGCGACGGAGAGTACTTACGGCCTGGATAGCGGCGGTCCTGGAGTTGGACTGTTCGCCAGTGGTCTGATTGGGGATATATGGGTCGTAAGGAACTGAGGATGACATGATGGGTGTGCTGGTTAGGGAGATGAATTTGATGGAGATCGATTTGATTTTTTGCTGAGTGACTACTGAGTGCGCTGAAGGGGTGCGACCGGAGGCTATGGAGGTCACTGCTAGGAGGAAACACGAGCCCGAACGAGAGAGCGCCTTCTACAGGAACTACAAGAGCGGAATCTAGGAGCTAGGAGAAGAGTTCGATATGTATAAGGATTACATTGAGCTAGAGATCGATCAGTATAGGGGCTTGAATAGGAGTCTTTCTCAGTAGTTATCTTTAGCTTCTGTCATTATAGCTGGTGACTGTGCCCGTGCGATCCGCCAGATCATGGACAGCCAGTGTCTCAATTGGGTCAGACACCGGAGTTCGAACCCACGCCGGCGAGATCTGCCAGAAGATCACTACAGATCCGATACTACACCCCGAAAAAAGCACTGGACTCGCCATATCCGCCCGGTGCCGACTGGCCAAGCACTGTTTGCCACAGCAACTAGTAGCAAATTTCACCGTTGTTGCGGAGAAGATTGGCGATTGCCGTCCCCACCCTGAGAGCCTCGGCGGTCGCTAGGCCCAACGCTGGGCAGGCGAGCGTAGTGTCACAAGCGGAAGCGTAGTGGCAAATACCGGAGACACAGTGGCCCAACAGTAGAGAATGCTTTGTAACCAGGCAGCCCACGGATTTGTCACGACAGACCCACTTGCGTTGCGCCGCGACAGCACCCGCTCGAGTCGCAAGCCTGGATCATCGTCGAGGCAGTGACATCAGCGACAGGGGATCCACGGTCACGAGGACAGTGGCCGGTATAGCCCACGCTACAGATCGATTATAAATAGGGCCAATCTGAGAGACGCGTTTGCCCTTGGAGATCACGGCCAAAATCAACGTAGAAAACACCAGGAAATCTCGCCTAACTTCCGGAACCTCCGCCGGCTCCGTCTAGTACATTTAATCAATACAGTAGTCCCAATCGAAATCGATTGGCCCGTAACAACCCCTCGTCTAACCCTCGTATTCTCTTGCTCGAAAATTTTTCTTTTTTCCCCTGTTCACGCACCCACGCCCGTTCGTGGTTTAGGAGTTCGCACCGACGTCCATTTATAACCAAGTGCACTTTTGGATTAGCTGTTCTTTCTTTCTCTTTTCTTCTTTAGTATAACATTATACATTAATCAAATAGACATTCAATATGGACGGTGGTATGTATCATAGAACGGTTGCGGGAGATGGATCTTGATTGATTGATGTGCTTGGGGGTTTCTTGCGCTATGTCGCCTTGTTTCTTCGGCGCTTTAGCCGCCGCTGGCTGATCTGACCAGATCCATCAACGAATTGGGGGATTGGCCAATCAATCATCAACCACAGCATTTGCATCGACCGTCTGGGATTGATGGCATGAAGACGGGGAACCGACGACCTGGATGGATTCCATGCCAATGGTGCCGGTTTTTCAAATTTTTCATTCGCCTCCGACGTCAACTCCAGTGGACGATCATGGGGCTGGCTGATTGCATCAGCTTTGGGGCTTTAAGCGGGTGTTTTCACTCACTACATTGATCAATGCCAAATTAAAGCTCCCGTCAATCCCGGATTTGGCTTGCTGTCGACGACATGGAGTCTTATCATTTGTTGTTGAACCCCAAGGGCGGGTCCGCGCACGACCACACTCGCAATCCAATCGAGTTATCTCCGGTACACTTGAAACACCCTACTAACACATGAACAGAAGAAGTAGCTGCTTTGGTCATTGACAACGGTTCCGGTATGTGTAAGGCCGGTTTCGCCGGTGATGACGCTCCACGTGCCGTTTTCCCATCTATCGTCGGTAGACCAAGACACCACGGTATCATGGTCGGTATGGGTCAAAAGGACTCTTACGTTGGTGACGAAGCCCAATCCAAGAGAGGTATTTTGACCTTGAAGTACCCAATTGAACACGGTATCGTCAACAACTGGGATGACATGGAAAAGATCTGGCATCACACCTTCTACAACGAATTGAGAGTTGCTCCAGAAGAACACCCAGTTTTGTTGACCGAAGCCCCAATGAACCCAAAGAACAACAGAGAAAAGATGACTCAAATCATGTTCGAAACTTTCAACGTTCCAGCTTTCTACGTCTCTATTCAAGCCGTTCTTTCCTTATACTCTTCCGGTAGAACCACCGGTATTGTTTTGGACTCTGGTGATGGTGTTACTCACGTCGTCCCAATTTACGCTGGTTTCTCCTTGCCTCACGGTATCTTGAGAATCGACTTGGCCGGTAGAGACTTGACCGACTACTTGATGAAGATCTTGTCTGAACGTGGTTACGCTTTCTCCACTACTGCTGAAAGAGAAATCGTCAGAGACATCAAGGAGAAGTTGTGTTACGTTGCTTTGGACTTCGAACAAGAAATGCAAACCTCTTCTCAATCTTCTGCTATTGAAAAGTCTTACGAATTGCCAGATGGTCAAGTTATCACCATTGGTAACGAAAGATTCAGAACTTCTGAAGCTCTCTTCCGTCCTTCTGACTTGGGTTTGGAAGCTGCTGGTATTGACCAAACCACTTACAACTCCATCATGAAGTGTGACGTCGATGTCCGTAAGGAATTGTACGGTAACATTGTCATGTCTGGTGGTACTACCATGTTCCCAGGTATCGCTGAACGTATGCAAAAGGAAATCACCGCTTTGGCTCCATCTTCTATGAAGGTCAAGATCATTGCTCCACCAGAAAGAAAGTACTCTGTCTGGATCGGTGGTTCCATTTTGGCCTCCTTATCTACTTTCCAACAAATGTGGATCTCAAAACAAGAATACGACGAATCTGGACCATCGATCGTTCACCACAAGTGTTTCTAAGCACGGTCATCCAATCCTACCTACAGTTCTTCACAAGCTCTATTTTCTTTCTACCTATTTATGTCAGATTATATAAATTCTACTAGTTCAGTATTCTTGTTTTCCCTTGTTTTATGAAATCTTTTTGCTTAACCTATCCAGGTTTTTCAAAGGAGAAAAAAAAGAAAAGATTTAATACATGATAAGTTGTCCAAAGAACCAAAAGGAGATTGTTTTATGTGGAGATAGAAAAGTTTGCTGAAGAATATAGTTGCTCAAGGTAGCTGAAACCCGACGTATGCAGCATGTATCTTATAGTGAATATACATTACATGTTAATCAAAGTGTAGAAGATATCCTCATATATATTAAAGTGTAGAAGTTCATCCTATTATAATTGATTAATTGTGAAGGACGTTCATGCTAATATAGTCAATTTTCTTATAAGAGTTGCATGAACTAATATATCAGAAATTAAGTTCCTTGTATGATATTTCACGTGTTTAATTGTATGTAGATTAAGCACATACTAGTATCACATGTTAAGTTATTTGTAGAAAAACTTCATACTACTACATCACATGTTAATTCGAGTGTAGAATCACCTTACAACATTGCTTGCTCGATCTACGCGCTCTTGCTTCATTTCCACTAATTTTGTATTGACTATATTACATCCTTTTGCGCTTTATTAAATACCAATATAGATCAAGCTAATCATAAATCTTAATGCTTTCGCCCTCTCTGGAATTCCTCCATTCGATCGCGTATATGTTACATATGCCGAGACTCGCCTCTCATATAGATAATCTTGTATGATTTGCTTCGTCAGCATTTTCATCTTCATTTTCATTTTCTTCGTCACCCTCACTGTGAAGTATTGGCGGCTCCTTTTCGGTTCTTGGATCTTCTTCAGACGCGTCTTGTCTTTGTTTCAAGTGGTTCATCCCGTCGTAAAAGTGCGACCACAAGCGTCCCACGTCATCGAACTCTTTCCCGACTTGGATGGACTCGTTCAATGACCTGTTTAGTATATCTAAATTGTACACCACCGAGTCCATGGCATTGGATATCTCTTGTATGAGCAAGTCGCGTTGCTTTTCGAAATATGCGGATCCACCACTCGAGGACAGCGATGAGGGCACCACGCCGCCTGCGGACGAGGATGACAAGCTTGTCGCTTTTGGTGGAGTAGACGACATCACTTGTTTTCGGTGCTGTTGCCGGTGTGTTTACTTTGCGATCCGTCACTATACATCGAGCGAGACAGATCACGTGGCAAATCATTACCAAACCGGTCCTGCAGATTGATGAAAGAAATAGAAGAAATCCGGAAAAATTCGAAGAGATCAGGGATGGATTGGGTAATAGATGAGCCAGTAAGATAGCTAATGAGTGAAGAACTCGCGTGGCTTTGGATTGATCCGGATAATCGCTTTTCAGCCGCATATTAGCCGATAATTACATTCCATCAGTATCGATCGACGATTCGCAACTGTCGCACGATGACGTTTTGCGAGTACAGTTGCGCCGAAGCCATACCAGAGTTACTGATGCCTGTCAGATGTCAATAACCTACTATGATACTTTTCATAGAAGGGCCTGAATGAATACACAAGTTTCAGATTTTTCAAAGCCACGAAATAACCTGCATGTAGCTTAGATTTTGCAGCCTGCAAAAACCCCCTAAGGACCCTGTCACAACCAGCCCAGCACCTTCCTATTGGCCAGAGAAGCCATCAATTCAACCAAACACTCCCCTATGCTTACTAGACACTTCCAGAATACTCCTCCACTCAGTACAACCAATTAGTTCTAGAAGCTTCTCCTAGCTTCCACACCCTTCATTTTGTTCTATGGGCTTCCACGGTCACACCACAAGGGGGGTGCGGGGATCGCAACCTTCTAGCAACTATTGGATCTAAACTACACTATAAATTGCAGCCAAGGGTACGATCTTTCAACAATAACTATTCGATAGTTAATTAATTAAAACAATATGAGCAAAGCTGTTGGAATTGACTTAGGAACAACCTACTCCTGTGTGGCCCACTTTACCAACGATAGAGTGGAGATTATCGCCAATGATCAAGGTAATCGTACCACTCCTTCTTATGTGGCTTTCACAGACACTGAACGTTTGATTGGTGATGCCGCCAAAAATCAAGCTGCTATGAACCCTTCCAATACTGTTTTCGACGCTAAGCGTTTGATTGGTCGTAAGTTCAACGATTCTGAAGTTCAAAATGATATCAAGCACTTCCCTTTCAAGATCATTGACAAGGGCGGCAAGCCAAACATTCAAGTTGAATACAAAGGTGAGAACAAGGTTTTCACCCCAGAAGAAATCTCCTCGATGGTTTTGCTTAAGATGAGAGAAACCGCCGAAGGCTACTTGGGCGGCGATGTCAAGGATGCTGTGGTCACTGTCCCAGCATACTTCAACGATTCTCAAAGACAAGCCACCAAGGATGCCGGTTTGATTGCCGGTTTGAATGTCTTGAGAATCATCAACGAACCAACTGCCGCTGCCATTGCCTATGGTTTGGACAAAAAGGGTACCAAAGCCCACGAGCAAAACGTTTTGATTTTCGACTTGGGAGGTGGTACTTTCGATGTTTCCCTCTTGGCCATCGATGATGGTATTTTCGAAGTTAAGGCTACTGCTGGTGACACCCATTTGGGTGGTGAAGATTTCGACCACAGATTAGTGAATCACTTTATCACCGAATTCAAGAGAAAGAACAAGAAGGACTTGTCCTCTAACCAAAGAGCCTTGAGAAGATTAAGAACCGCATGTGAACGTGCTAAGAGATCTTTGTCATCCTCCGCCCAAACCTCCATTGAAATTGACTCTTTGTACGAAGGTATCGATTTCTACACTTCAATCACCAGAGCCAGATTCGAAGAATTGTGTGCAGACCTTTTCAGATCTACCTTGGATCCTGTTGAGAAGGTGTTGAAGGACTCTAAGATCGACAAGTCTCAAGTTGACGAAATCGTCTTAGTCGGTGGATCTACTAGAATTCCAAAGATCCAAAAATTAGTTTCTGACTTCTTCAATGGTAAGGAACCAAACAAGTCTATCAACCCAGATGAAGCTGTTGCCTACGGTGCTGCTGTTCAAGCTGCCATCTTGACCGGTGATACTTCTTCTAAGACTCAAGACTTGTTGTTATTGGATGTTGCTCCATTATCTCTCGGTATTGAAACCGCTGGTGGTGTCATGACCAAGTTGATCCCAAGAAATGCAACTATTCCAACCAAGAAATCAGAAACCTTCTCTACTTACGCCGATAACCAACCCGGTGTGCTTATTCAAGTTTACGAAGGTGAAAGAGCTCAAACTAAGGACAACAACTTGTTGGGTAAGTTCGAATTATCCGGTATTCCACCAGCTCCAAGAGGTGTTCCACAAGTTGAAGTCACTTTCGATATTGATGCCAATGGTATCTTGAATGTCTCCGCCTTAGAAAAGGGTACTGGTAAGACTCAAAAGATTACTATTACAAACGATAAGGGAAGACTTTCCAAGGAAGATATTGACAGAATGGTCAGTGAAGCTGAAAAGTATAAGGAAGAAGATGAAAAGGAGGCAGCAAGAATTCTGGCCAAGAATGGTTTGGAGTCTTACGCTTACCAATTAAGAAACTCTATCACCGACGGTGATATCAAGGACAAGATTAGTGAAGCGGATAAAGAAAAGTTAGACAAGGCTATCACCGAAACCATTAACTGGTTGGATAGCTCTCAAGCTGCTACCACCGAAGAATACACTGACAAGCAAAAGGAACTTGAAGGTATTGCCAATCCTATCATTTCTGCAGCTTACTCCGCTGCTGGCGGTGCTCCTCCAGGTGGTGCTGACCCTGCTGGTGGTTTCCCTGGTGGTGCCCCAGGTGGTGCAGCTCCTTCTGCCGGTGGCGAAGGTCCAACTGTCGAAGAAGTCGACTAAAGATTTTGTTAATAATATTGCTTGGGTTTTTAGGTTTAAATAGTAATGAGAAATTTAATTGATATAAATCAATTGTAGATAATAAAAAAGATCATCAATGAATTGTCTGTTAATTGATAGTATAAAGGAATCTTGATAGATAAAACTAAATGCATGTCAGACATTATATTTGAATCATAATTTGGAGATCATAGATTCGATTTGAATGATAGTTAGTGATGAATACGGAAAAGAGTATGACTTGTAAGGTAATTCTGAAATGAGTATTTGATCTGATTATGAATGATTACAGAATGGATACTCGATATAGTATAAATGATTACAGAATGAATATCTTCCTTAATATTAAACATATTCGATTTACTCCTTATGCTATTAATTCTTTATTAATTTATTTATCATGAATAATGATCTTTGATTTATTAAGTCGTTATTAATTCATTTGTCATTGAAAATGTGGTTGATAAGATCCACATTAGAATAAGAATCACTCCGATTCGACGGTCAATTGTCCAGTTGTTCAATGGAACCAATGCGATCAACAAGGCGATATTGACGATTAGAGCAATCGTAGTGTACTCAATTGTTGCCGTATTTTCAATCTGAAACCCATGACTATCGGCGTCTTTGTCCATAAGAATTAATCCACTGAGTCCCATGGAGCAAAGTGCCAATAAAGGTCCACCAAAGCATGCTCCAAAAGCCATAATAGGCATCCCCATTCTTGCAATCGTGAAATTCGAAATCAAATCACCAATCGAATTACCAACGGCGAATACAGTGACACCCAAGATATCGTCGCTCAAGTTGTAGATCACTGCAATAGTCTTCAAAATGCTGATAATTTCGGTTGCGAAAAACGATACCCACGTCAAAGAGATAATGAAGCCAAAGAAAGCAGCACTGTAATTGATGACCTTGAGCTTTTTAACGGCTGAGAGAATGCTTGAGATGGGGACGGAATTGGTGAAGTCGGAGAGAATGATATAATGGTAGTTTTTCTGAATCAAATAGTATAAAGTGGTGCCGGCCAATATGCTGATGAGAAACAGTAAGATATTTTTGAATGGTGATGCAAAATAAAGGAAAGCAACGCCAATAATCAGCTGGATAGAAAGAACGGTTCGATCGATCTGAAAACTGAACTCTGCTTCTTCTTCGTCTTCCTCGAGCTCTGAATCTGTTGTAGGCAATTGGAAGGAAGACTGTCCGGTGTGAAGTTCTTTCAACTTTAATACTTTGAGAGTATGTTGGTCTCTAACTGGATTTGATACTCTCAAAAGGAATGCAACGGGAAGAACCAAGACTGAAGATATCTTGGAGTATATATCTTGCTCGGAAAAGTCGAGCAACTGAGGTGCAAGAATTTTGGTCAAATTATCGTCTTCCAATATAAATTTCAAATTTGTCTCATTGGATTGATTGAATGGGGACTCTGAAGAGGAACTGGTGAAATTTTGATTATTTGCTTCCAAATCGGACGAACTGGTATTATTTTCATCATCAGAATTGGTGATGTCATGGTTGGTTTCATTGGGCAGGGTCTGACTGCGAGTATTCATAGGGGATACATGGCCCGAAAACGACACCGGAGCTGTGAATGGCCGGTCAAGATTCAACTTGATTCTGCTGTGGCCATGCGAATGTTTGCTTAATTCCTTCAAAAGCACCTTTAATCCAAAAGAGCCGGGAATATCAGATTCAACATCTTTGTCCGCATCGTCTAGACCATTTGTGGTGGTAGAACCATCGAATTGGACCGACTCTATCCCAGGCAAATTTGAAAAAGTATCGAGAAAAATATCATTTTCTTGGTCTTCATTCGAATCTTCTGTATCCAACAAAAAGTTGGCTCTTGTCCTTTGGTCCTGGAGTTGTTTTTTGAACTTGAACTTCAGAATTGAATGGGTTGACAAAGCCACAATCACATAGAGAACATACGCTGCTAGCAAGATGATACAATTGGTAAGACTGAGGTACGAGCTCCTCAAGATGAAATAAATTAGGATGGTCACTGCCAAGAAAAAGCCAGAATCACGGAGAAAGAGTCTTTTGGATACCTTAAATGGGTGTATTATAGCCATGGAGCCTAGCACTATTGTGGTGATGAAAAACGCGGCGCCTAGTAATTCGGAAAGCGCCAAGTCACTAGACCCAACACTCATGGCCTTATATGTACTCAAGACATCCGGAGAGCTATTACCAAGGGCCAATAGCGTGAGCCCAGCGAGATTGTCTGATAATTTGAGGAACCTCGAAATTGTGTGTAAATTGGGGCAAAGGTAATCGGATGCGGTCAAACCCAAGGACGCAAAACAAACGGTCAAAAGCAGAATTATGAAGCCCATGGAGAGCGAAGTGTGGCCGGAGCAGTAGTATAAGGATAAGTAGTTGAAGCGTCCTATCTGGTACTCGTCACCATTGCAATTGGCCTTGACAAAAGCACATTGTTGGTCCACGGGGATTAGGTGAACTCCGCAGGAGGAATTGGCTGAATCGCGAGGAAAGAGGGAGTAATGAGAGCCAAATGTCGTTTTCTCTGAGATTTCTCTTTCTGGCGTTCTTTCTGATGTTATTTCTGATGTTGTGGCAGTCACCGCCAACAGTAGAGCGAATGCTAGTCGAGATAGCCTCATTAAGCGCTGTTCATTCTAGTTCTAGATTAGATTAAGTAGAGCGCGACAGATAATAACAGCACCACTGCATGCGAGAGAGGAAAGATGAAAGATGAAGGATGAGAAATATGAGGAAGTTAGGAAGGTATAGTAGAACGAAGAAGAGAAGAAAGTTCCTAGCTCTTCTAGACTACTAGTTCTTCCTGTAAAAGAATTAGAAGATCCGTTTGCCCTCGCAAGGTCTTCGCAGAATCCTCATCCTCTGGTCGTTCTTTCGAAAGGACTGAATAGTCATCCGAAGTTAGAGCTCTCTCATAATACAAGTCTACAAATGTCTAGCTGATCATTGCACCACTTCCCATACGGGCACACGAAGGTAATCCCTTAATAACAACAAGGTTAAACATGAAGTGCTGCACCCAAGATCAATCAATTTTCTCTCCAGTCCATCCTGAGAAAAACGTAACAATATCCCGTTGGTCATGGGTCAGAACGCCGTAATGGGTTCAACCTCAAAGGAATGCTTTGGCGTCACGAATGGCTGTGAATTTTGCGTTAGCGATTAAAATTGGGGCATCGCGGCCTTATATAGTTTGGCGAATCCGGGTAACCCCGCGAAGACTTCCCAGCCCAAGAGAATGTAACATGTAAAAGCCTAACAGAATGCAAGATGTAAATACTATAAGCCTAACAAATCAAGACGTAAATTACTATAAGCTAATAAAATCAGTATGTAAAAAACTAGAAGATTGGGACAAAATGCAGTATGTAAATCACCTAAAATTACACAAAATTAGATTTGTAAGAGATGAATTGTTAGCTGTAACCAATACAGGGTTTATATTTGAAATTTGCCTATGATAAGTATAGAATCCATATGTAAATTGACCTGTTGTAAGACAAATATTAAGTGTGGTTTTCGCATAATAAAACAGAATTTAGCATGAAATTGTTACCTTAATAAATAGCGTTCATTAAATTATTCCACGTTTCTAGACTAAGTTGACTAATTCGAAATTGTGACCAGTTTAGCTAATATCTAATTATCCATTTTGGACCACTCGAAGTTGGTCAATTTTTTTGGTGACTTAGTCCCATTTGACAATTTATCGGTTGGGAAATTATCGGAATTATGGTTTTCAAGAGCCGCAATCACCTTACTGTAGACCTTATCATATACATCATTGGCCCAAAGAACATCCATATGCTCATACCCCGGACATGCCACCACTTCCAATTTATTCCGCATTCTTTCGTTATGTTCTAAAATCATCTTTTTAGTGAATTCAATATCCACCAAAATGTCAGAGTCTCCATAGAATAAAAGCATAGGGACATTTAAATGATGGGCGATTGGGAATGGTGCAGCATTGTGCACACTATGCTGAGGCGATTTGGTCAAAGTGGACAAACTTGTGAGTCCTATGGCGCATGTTTCGTCAAACATCTGGAACCTTTTCGCAGTAATTATTTGGAACCAGTGTACCACTGTTTTCACCGAAGTGATTGAGAACATGTGAGGGTATCCAATTTTCATCTGGTCTCTGGAAATGTTCCTAGAGGACCAGTTGAAAAGGAGAACTAATGATTTGTTGATTACTCTTTCGTATAGCTTCGAGCCCATTATATAGCCCCAAAACGACACAGACGAGAAGATGGCCCTGTAGCCGAAAATACTATGCAAAAAGGTGTTATCGTTGGCGGAGTAGTCGCATATGGTCTTGAAAATGGTGTGGTTGAGATTTTGGGGTACAACTGCCGGAGATAAGCCCACAAAAAACTTGATCTGATTGTTTAAAGACGGCTTTAAGCTCAAACTGGCAAATAGCTGAGAACATCCTTGCGAGAAGCCAATATAGGTGATTTGGTCCTCGGGCCGGTAGCACGATAAAATGTACAGAATCGTATCTGGAATATCGTAGTATGCGAACTCATCCAATGAAAAGTCCCAGAATTTGGGGTCTGAAACCGAAAGTTTCAAGTGTTTCCGAGAATACTTGTTTCCTCTATTATTCCCTAACCATACTTCCCACCCCAACTCTACCAATAAGTAGGGTAAATTTTTATTTCTTTCTGTGCCCAAAACGAACAATTCTGAGTTGGTGCACAAACCGTGATGGAAGTAGGCAATTTTGCCGTTGCCATTGTAGACGGAGTCCCGTTTCTCCAACTTGTGGATCACGAGAAGGTAGTCGTCTCGGGTTGTGACCACATGTTCTCTTACCAAGTAGTCAGAGACCTTGGCTATTTGTGTTATGTCCGCGGCTCGGATAATCGCATCTACGGGATCGTCCGATGGCGGTGTTTGGGTCCGCAGAGAGAAGCCGGTTATGCTGTTGAAGATGTTGATGACATAATTGAATTGAATCTGGACTAAAATGGCAAAAACGTTGTAAACCGTTCTGAAGAACGATACTCGTTGCTGATAAGCCATACTAAAGCGTGCGACCAAATCCAGACTTTTGATCCCAAATCCAGTCTTTTGATACCAAACGAGAGCTGTTGACGCAACGATTGAAGCCTGATAGTTTGATCCTTGAAGAGAGATGCAGAGTTGAATTTGTCTCCTTCTGGAAGTTATTTGGGTCTCTTTTTGAAGATAACTTTCTTTGTTTTTGCCCCGAAAACTGTCAACTGATAAATTTACGATCTTTAATTTCATGTGCATTTTTCGCGCTAACTATGTACAGAGAATTGATGACGGGGGAATCAATAAGTGAACGGAAGCTTTACGAACAGATGAGTGAACAAAGGGAAGGAAGTAATAAAGAGAGACAAGTGTCAATAAATTAATAAGTAGAAATGCCAAAGTGACTCTTCTTCATTCTTTATTTATCATCGAATTATCACCAACTCTTCCTTATGTTCTTTAATCAAGTTTATAGCTAAATCTTCTTCCAATATCCTTGATCCGTTGGAAGATTGTAGCTTTATCTTCCACTTATCTTGAGCTTATACCTTCTTTTATTCGTATCGGATCATTGATTTTTTTATCAAATTTATGATTATTCTTTATATGGTTTACCATATTCCGAACCATTTCTTCCTCTTGGTTTCAGGAACATAGTCACCCTCTCTTATCAACTCCGCGGCAAATTGTTTGTGCATGTCCATTTCTCTCAACAACTTCTCTTCTTGTTCCTGCTGCAATCTTTGTGCTTCCAAGACGTGTCTTTCCGATGGTCTATTCAATGCAAACTCATTCTCGGTGGTTCTTCTGATATCTTCGGGAATATAGTCGGTATCTCTGACGTTCTTGATCACCACGTGTGAGTCCTTGGGGTGGTACAAGTCATCATAATCTTGTTCGGTCAAACCTACCAATCTCTCTTTAATTCTCAATCTGAATCTGTAGAAGTCCGACATCACGTTCTCTCTCCCGTCGTTCCAACGGTGGAAAAATGCAAAATACACCACAATCGATCCTCCCAAGAACGAACCGAACCATCTACTTCCCGTGTTCAATCTCTGGTTTGTATCCACTCTCCGTAAAACTTTATATTGGCCGGGGTACAACTCCGAAGCGGGACGCGGCGTGTAGTTGAGTCTTTTCATAGTTTCATTGACCTTTTTGTATTGAGTGGGGTTCTTGGGGATTGACGAGAAGCCTTCTGGTTGACTGCCAGGGACCTTGAACTCGGATGGATAACCTTCTGGTGGTCTGACATCGGTGGGATCGTAAGGGTTGTAAGGTGCTTTTGGTGGGGTCCAACCCTTTGGGTTGGGTCTTCTGTCGAAATCGTCACCCGCCATTCTATCAGTTCAATTTGCTTAACGACTTAAAGATGATCTAGGTTGTATGGCATCGACCTAAGGGACCTGCATCCAGTGCAGCTCGACCTAGTCGCAACCTGTAAATTGCCTTCCTCTAAGGTCTCACCTTGGTTTCTCCACTTTGCAGGTTGAAGTAGTCTAAAACTGTAAATCAACGCTCACTTTGACGTCTCACATTATTTCTCCACTTTACACTTTCAGGGCCCAGATTAGACACGTCTTCTACCACCACGTCAATTACCACAATGACGTTTCTAGAGGATTTTCTATCCTTCTTCTCGTTGGAAGCGTTGGACACGCGTTTGCTTCCAGACGAGAAAAAGAAACAAGCTGTCTTGAAAAGATCTAATCCCGTCTCGAAATGGCACACCTTGGAGTTCAAATTCTACGTGTTAGTGTTTGCGGTGGTGGTGCCATTGATGTACAAAACTGCAATGGATGCCTCCAACGAAACCAACCCCAACTACCCCCGTTTTAAACATCTTCTTAGTGACGGCTGGCTTTTCGGCAGAAAGGTGGACAATTCCGATCTGCAGTATGCATTTTTCAGAAACAATTTTGGCCTCTTGGTGGCTTTTATTATCATCCATTGCACATTGAGACGGGTTCTCAATAGTGTTTTGCAAATTGCCAAACGGACCTATTACGATTTTGGGTTCGGAGTCTTTTTCTTAATTGCAATCCACGGCGTCAACGCTCCCAGATTGATGATCCACGTCTTGATCAACTACTCCATAACCCATTTCATTAAAAACCGCAGAATTGCAACTGCAGTGACCTGGATATACGGTATTCTGACCTTATTTCTCAATGACTGGTACTGGGACTACCCCACTGGATTAAGCTTCATAGATAACGGTTTCAAGGGAATTGTGCAAAGATGGGACGTTTTCTATAATTTCACCTTGCTCAGAATGATCTCGTTCAACATGGACTACCTTGAGAGAAAGAAAGAGATCGAGAGCACCAGGACCTCTCTTGACAAGAAAGAGGCCAAATTATCTATTCTTAGCCATCTTGACGACAGACAAAGACTCACCGCTCCTTTGCCATTGGTGGACTATAGCTTCTTCAATTATTTCGCATACCTCACCTATACTCCACTTTTCATTGCAGGACCGGTGATCACCTTCAATGACTATATTTACCAGTCGAACTACCAGCCGTTGCCCTCGGTGAAAGAATATGGCAGAACCTTCCGCTACTTTTTGAGATTGATGTTTTGCGTCTTGGTGATGGAGTTCTTGCTCCATTTCATGTATGTGGTGGCAGTTTCCAAGACCAAGGCCTGGGAAGGCGATACGCCCTTCCAGATCTCGATGTTGGGCATGTTCAACCTTAATATCATCTGGCTTAAATTGTTGATTCCATGGAGACTTTTCAGATTCTGGAGTCTTTTGGACGGAATTGACCCTCCAGAAAATATGATCAGATGTATGGACAATAACTACTCTGCCCTTGCCTTCTGGAGAGCTTGGCACAGATCCTTCAATAGATGGGTCATCAGATACATCTACGTACCCATGGGAGGTGGAGGCAAGTACCGGATCTTCAACAGTCTTTTGGTGTTCAGTTTTGTCGCCATTTGGCACGATATCGAATTGAAGCTCTTGATGTGGGGCTGGCTCGTGGTGGTGTTTTTGATTCCCGAGATCGCTGCCACCGTCTACTTCAAAAAGTATGAACACGAATGGTGGTTCAGACACCTTTGTGGAGTGGGTGCTGTGGTCAACATTTGGATGATGATGATCGCCAACTTGTACGGATTCTGTTTGGGCAACGATGGAACTTTGGCGTTATTCAACGAGATGTTCAGTACTGTTAGCGGGATTGAGTTCTTTGTTCTCTCTTCGGGAGCGTTATTTGTGGGAGCACAAGTGATGTTTGAGTTGAGAGAAGCGGAAAAGAGAAAGGGCATTGATGTGAGATGTTAATAGGAATCAATAAAGGAATAGGAACCAGTTGATAATTGTAAAGAATAGGAAGAAAAAAGTAGGGAATCAACGAAGGAATAGGAAGAAAGTAGTAGTGTGGAATAATTAAGGAATAGGATCTGAAGTAGTTGAAATCAGTAAAGAAATAGGACCAATCATTGAAAGCATTAAGAAATAGGATCAATAATAGTAAGGAATATTAGCAGATTACTGATCAATCAAATGCAATTCTTGTGGCTTGCAATAGATCCTTGCTCTTAGGAAGATACAGCTTTAGTATTCCTATTGTATCAATTAGAAATAGATAATCAGTTTTAAAAGGCTGCAAAATTAGTGAAAATGAGTGAGCACAATAACTATTTGTACGTCTCAATATAAGGGCCCTTCGGTGAATGAATGCGATCTACAAATCTGATCGAAAAACTGGCCGTAATACTATCACTCTTAGAATCTCTAAATCAACTTATCCTCTTCCAGATTTCCTTATCAATTCCCTTCTGTTCATTTTCATCACCCCTCCTGCTCATTCAAAGATTTTTGCAGTTTGTCTCATCTTTTCTGGTAGATATTACCTGATCTCACTCACTATAATTTACGCGCTTGAATCCAATCTAACTACATCTCCTCTTTTCATTGCATCTCCTTCTTAATTCGACTACATCTCCTCTTTTCATTGCATCTCCTTCTTAATTCCATTCCATTTCCATTATCCTTTCATCCCATTCATTCTAATGGCACCACCCGTTCCAGTCTACAGCTCTTCCGAAATACGAAGTCAGTTCAGAAAGCAACTTGAAAACCCAGAAAAGTACGAGTGCCACTTGAAATCATTGACACAGCATGAGTGTACTTTCCGGACGTTTTCAGATCGATCCAAACCACCCGAGATAGTCTGCCTTCCATTTAAACGGATCTTTCAGCGTTGTCTCTTGCCTACAATCGTCAAGGAGGACGGCAAGAAGAAAGAGATCAAGAAATGGGTCAATATCGAAGTTACCGATAGTCTGACCAACCGGGACTTGTTTGAGGACCCAAAGTATAAAGGAGTGGTGAGTGAGTTCTTACAGGCCGAGGAAGAGTTTCAGAAGGTGATGAGAGAAGCGGAGAGTCTCAGTGACAAAAGAGCAGAATGAAAGAATTGATACTAGGATACTCCGGAAATTACCCAATATTAAAAGAGAATAAATTGGATACATCAGATCTAGCAATTCCATTCGGATCAATAGAGATTGGACACTCTGGAGGTTAGGTCCACTTGATTTCAAAACAAGAGCTCAAAAATCGAACAGATTTGAAGTTTAATCTACCAATTCCTTCAAATCAACAGAAACTCGATAAATGGAATACTTGAAAATTCAATCTAACAATTCAATTCAAATCGACACTCAATTAACTGGATACTTTGCCAATCGACCCAATTCTGTTCATGATCAACGGACTCGATGAATATGTATATTCAATCTCATCCCATTCAATCAATAGAAAGGCTAACGAATAGATTTATGACCCTTGAACAAATTATGCCCAATAATCGTTAATACTACGTGGAATAATTTATGATCCTAATCATAACTAAATGTATAATGACCCTAGAGAGTAATCCTAATGGGTGAAATAGACTTATGTGGGAAAATTCTACTGTAAATACTTTAAGGTGGATAATTTAACGTAATTTATGACTCTAAATATAAATTAATAAGGTGCGAATAAGATGAATATACATTATACTAACGATAACATTAATGACCTTGTAATTAGATTAACAAGGTGCTATGTTAGATGCAGAACTACCGATCGCCTGGACCTCTTCCCCCTCTTCACTTCATGAATGTTCATTTAATTTCATCAACTTCAAAAAGCTCACTCAATTGTGTTCGTGAATGTTCGTTCAGTTATCCTCTTTCATTAACGAAATGTTCACTCAATTTTGGGTTTTCTCACTTCGTGAACATCGAATTTGTCTGGGTTTTCACTCTATTCACTCCATTAATTCCATTCACTTCACTCATTTCACACTCAATTCACGTCCACTTCGTGGACGCTCATTTCGTCGTTCATTCGTTCACTTCATTAGTAGGTGGTTCCCTCGGCAGGCTGGGCCAACTTCTTATTAGCGGAACTTGCCATGCTCTTTCTCAACTCTAAAAGCACCGTCTCCATCGTGTAGGATCTCTTCCAATTCTTCAAAGTGTCAAATTGCTCAATCACGACATTTCCATTGCTATCAACACAAGGCAAGTTGATCTTGGAGACAAATTGCACCTTAGGTGGCTTATCAGGATAATCCTCGCCACAAATGATGCTCAAGGAGTAAATGCGGTTTTCGTGGGTGGAATGAGGAGGACCCAAAATGGTACCGTTCCAATTGGTCATGGAGATATCGTCCTGATTGGAGAGACCGTAGGAGATCAGTTCGGCGCCGAGGCCTTTTTCTCCCTTCTCCAATTCTTCGAGGAGCTTGAAGTTTCTAGGGCTGCGGTGTTAGTGGGGGTGTCCCGAGAGGAAAGGGGGAGGGTGGGGGATTGACTTACATTTTGGACATCTGTATTTGTGCTGGGGGTGGTTACGATTAAAGTGTGATCCTTAAGCGCGATCGCTAGAGAGGTCACGTGAAAACGTCAAGGATCAGTATGGAACTCTGGTGTGATCATTGCGGTGAGCGGTCACGTGAGTTACGTCAAGGATGGCAAGAGAGATAGAATGGTAATTAGGGGAGATAGTTGTAGGAATAAAATGGAAAATGGTATAATTTGGAAGTGGATTAAAGAGTACCGAATGTTCTGAAGTATCGAATATTTTCATTCTGGAGCTTTGGACCATTTTCTCCATACAATAAGAGATACTTAGATCACACGACTGTTAAACAAACAACGTTAAACTTCGAATTTGATCGATATCTGGACTTTCTTTCCAGAATACTCCGAAAATCATACTTCTCCCTTCTCTAAGGTGGGTGATTCTCTCTAGCTTATTCCTCCTCTATCTCTGTCATCGGTATCTGTCACGCGTTCTGCATCACGTGATCGACGCCAAAATATAATATCAAAACGCATACACAACACTATTTGCATCAACTTTCACATGGACAGCGTTCATTCGTCCCCATTCGTGGAGCATCCTCGTCGGTCGTTCATCAACGATCTGACTATTAACGAAGACCCAAACAGCAACTCCGCTCAAATTATCTCAAACTTAAAGTTTCAATTGGAATCCATCAAGATAGAAAAGAAGCTTTTAGAACAAGACAAATCGTCTATAGAGAAGAAGAATAACGACCTCCTCATCAAGAAAAGCGAAGAGTACAATAAGCTCAAGAAAGATTTTGATTTCCTTTACGAAGAAAAGAAATCAACTAGCTCCAAATCGGAGAACCAGGCCCAAATATACACAACTAAGATCAAAGAACTCAATGATACAATCCAGACATTGAAACAAGAGAATTCGAGCAAGCTGAACCAATATCGAGAATTGGAAGGCAAATTCAATAGAAATTTACGAAGATTCGAACAAGTCAGGTCTGACTTGAACTACCAGCTTCAAGCCAATGACGAGTTAACATCTAGAATAAAAGGAACGCAGGGAACGATAGATAAGCTCCAGAAGGCGAACGATGAGCTCGTGAACAACTTGAACTTTGTTTCGAGTAAATCGAAGGAAGAATCGTCTAGGAGTAATTTATTGGAGAATTTACAGATCAAAAACTCCAATCTCATGAAAACCAACACACAACTTCAAATCAAAATCGATAAGCTTCTCCAGAACAAAACGTCGGTGGAGTTATTGAGACAGAAAAACTTATCTCTTCTGAAAAAGATCGAATATCTTACCGGTGTGGAGGAGAAGTGCTGTAAGATCGAAATAGAGAATTTGGAATTAAGCAGCCGTTTTCAAGATTACTTCAAGTTAATCGACGAGATAATATCTAACGACGAAACGACTGATCCACAACAAAAAATCCAAATGTTCTTGGAAAAATTTAAGCAGTTCCAGTACCAAAATGTGGTTTTGAAGGCAGAAAACGATGAGACCAGGGCTGAGTTGGAAAGCGTGGCTCAGACCTTTGATACCTTGAGAGCTGATATGGAAGAAAATGCTCAAAATACCGATAAATTAAGACAGGCGTTGAGGATCAAAGAAGAGCAAATACAGAAGTTGGAGAAACAAAAGGTCTTGAATTCCAAGGAGATCGAATATCTCAGAAACCTGTTAGCGCAAATGGATAAAGAATTCAAGGAAACGAATGATACCAAGGCCACGGAGCAGTACTTACAAAATTTGGAAAAACTAGTGGATGAATACAAGACCGAAATCAATAATTTACAAACACAAATCAGCAATAATTCTGCGCAGGAAGTTGGCGAACCACCTAGAAAGATGGCCAAAATCGATCTGGTCAGAACATCCTTCAAATTGAACGAGGAAATCACACTTGAAAATAGACAGCTCAAAGTCACAATCAAAGAGAACGAGATTAAAATAAGTAATTTGAACCAAAAAATTGCCTCATTGCAGAAACTCACCTCCAAGAAGGAACAATTGCAAGTTCTTCAACTCAAATCGAATCTCCTTTATGCGGACCAAATTGTCAAACAGGCATCTTTGGACTCATTAAGGAAAGAGAATGAAGCATTGATTGCTCAATACGTCCACAAATTGGCTGAAACTGAATTAATACCAAAGGCAATCTTCGAGAGACAAGAAAATGATTACCAACTCTTACAGCAGAAAGTGGAGCAAATAAACAAACGTAGTCAAAGATTGAGTGCAGTGCACGCCAAAAAGAGTAAGGATATTCTCAACACAATCTCCAAATACTTTGGTTATTCTTTGGAGTTTATTCCTAGCTCGGTCAATCCAACCGATGTCTCGTCAAGAATCAAATTGACCTCCAGATTTGCCAGCAAAGAACAGTCCAGTGGTTCGTCTTATGTTATAATTGATATGGATACGAAGTCATTCAAGGCGTACGGCAATTCTGAATTTATGGCTTTATATGCTGAACTACTGAGTCTGTACGATAAGAGCCAGATTGCTTGTTTCTTGAGTGCCTTAAACTTGAAACTTAACGAGAGATATAATTCAAAAAAGGATGATATATGAAGATGAAGAGAGAAGATATCTGAAAATTTAAAAAGGAAGGTATATAAAATCTTCACGGGAGATATAAGGAAGGAATAATATAGATGCCTTCATGAGAGTCATCAGAAAAGATAGATTTGTATATTACAATATTATACATGCTTACGAATGAAAAGTTAAGCCCTCAATCGTAGAATATAAGTGAGATCACTTTTGATATTCACTTCGACACCTCTTCAAAAATTCACCTCTTGAAATGCTTCCCTTGAAATTGACTTCTGGTAATTCTATATCACTTCTTTTCACTTTCTTTCAAAACTTCACGAGCCGTAGCCTTCAACAATTCCTCTGGAGTCAACTCAAAATTATCAACACTTTTGTTCACTTTACACCAAGTAGGACCCTTATTTATATCATCAAACTTCTCATTAATCTTCTTCACCAATTCTTCAACTTCTCTCTTTTCCCCATACTTCTCCAAAAAGCAATAGAGCCAACTCCACGAGTCTCCATTGGTTTCGTCTCTGGCCAAACTTCTTTCAAACCACGACTTTGCTTTGGAAAATTTACCCTCATACCAGAAGAAGGTTCCAATACTGAGCAACACGAAGGAATCATTATCGGTGGCTTTCAAAGCATCCAAGAAGGCGTTTTTTCTTTGAGAAGACTTCGTAATTAATGAAAGATACTGGTACCAAATTAATGGTGAATTTGGGTGTAATTTAAGTGCTTTGTTGGTGAGTTGTCTGGCAGTAATTAAATCGTTATTTCTTCTTTCAAGACTGATTTTGGCGTTCCAGATCTCAGGACTAGAAGGCATGGCCAAAAGAGCTCTGTCCAATGTGGATCTAGCTTTGATTAGAATTTTTAAGTCGAGCTCTTCAATTTGGGCCAATTTTATCCATAATTCGGGAGAGGAAGGACAATTTTTGATCCCGATGGTAAGAGTGTCTCTGGCTTCATTTATCAAGTTAGATTCGAGTTGAAGCTGTGATTTTTGAAGGTAGAGCTTGTACGACTTTGGGAATAATTCAAGAGCTTGGTTGGAAATCTCCATGATTCTATCCATCTCCTTTGGCTGGTAAAACCGGAGAAAATGAATATATTTATACCATACTCTAGGGTTCGATTTGGGGATCGTTTCTATCACTTTTTGCGATAAAACCACCGCATTTTCATAATTTCTCGTCTTCACCTCCAACTTGACACTAGCTAGCCAGAGCTGTTCGCTCATGGGAATTCTTTCCAACCCTTTTTTAATCATATTCCTGGCTTTCTCCACATCATTTTTGATTTTCCAATGGTCTTTTGAAGCCATAAGAACAAGCAATTCGTTCTGAGGGTTCAAGTTGATGGCCTGGTCGTAATAGTCCATAAGCTGATCAATCTCACCAGATAGTTTAAGAGAGTCAAAAAGCTCGATCCAACTGTCGATATTATTGGGGAATTGCTCGGTCAAATATTGGTAGATGAACTTGGCAGTGGAAATATGGGATTCTTTGGTGAGTCTGTTGGCATCTTTGATCCAAAGGGAGATTTTATTAGGTAAATTGAATAGAGTGTCTTGGTTCAAAATAGTGATAATTATGGCATTACTGGTTTTGAAAAAGCCTTCAGTTTCGGCTTTAATGGCCTGTTGTATCCAGCCCAAGCGTCCAATTGAACTGTCACTTGAACTGGCACTTTCATATAGAGAAGTAGATTCAAATATCCAGGTCTTTTCATCTAGTTGAGAACCATAAACCTCTTTCATTGCTTTCTCCATCATTTTCACCAATTTCTTCACCTCCAATTTCTCATTCTCTCCCTCTTCAAGTTTACAGGCTGTAATCCAGACATTGACGTTCCCCTTTAAATTCTTTCTAGCCTTGTTCAAAATTTCTTTAGACTCTTTGTAATTCGATAAATTCAAGAGTAATAGCCAGAATTCCCATTCTTGTGGACATAATTCGACTGCCTTATTCAAGAGCGTTTTCACGTCTTCGTTGTCGTTTTCGATATCAATCAATTTTTTCCATAACTTGACACTATTTGGAAGCTTTTCGAGTGCTTTCATCAAGACTTTTCTTCTGGAGATGATATCTGTACTATTCTCCAAATCAACGGCTTTAAGCCATAAATTTTCTGATCTTGGGTTAAAATTCAATGCCTCGGTAATGATTATTTTGGAGAGCTTGATTCCATCAGCGGTTTTCAAATGGATCCGGATACTTTCAAGCCAGACATCTTCACTTCTGGGGCACTTTTTGCACCCATCTGTAATGAGCGATTTTGCAGTTTTGATATTTTTCGCCTGTTCTTCCAATCTGGCCGAAGCAATCCACGAATTGGGCTTATTGGGCTCCGTTTTACGGAGGGAAGAAAGGATAAGTCTTCCTTTTTTGATATCAGCAATCTGGTGGTCACGTGACGTGGAATCTGTTTCCACGATATCCACAATTTCCAGACTGCTAGGGCCAATTAGACTATCTAGCTGAGTACTGAGCACCTTGTCTCTTGCCTCTGAAATTGACTGGAAATTGGTCGTTTTATTGCTTGAGTTCGTTCCCGTTAAGACGGAGTCGGGCACTGCATAGAATCGCTGCTGTTGCTGCTCCAATAGCCTTGTTCTTTTGTTTCTTCTGGTCAAATCGCCTACTTCCGGCAAATTCTGCCATTGGTCCGCTGTTATAGCTGATAATCCCCGTTTCAAATCTGCAAAATTGGCCGTAACAAGCGTAGTTTCTTCCGCATCTATCTCTTCTCCAGCACGAGTCTTCTTCCTTTTGGACAGCAATCTTTTCTCGATTTCGTCATAGATTCGGTCAGCCTCTTCGTCTTCCTTATCCTGGCTTGTGAGAGAAAGAAGTCCAGCTTCCCTGCCGGATTTAGCGGCTTCCTCGACGTTTTGGCTATCATCCTCAACGCCTTCGTTGATGAGAAATCCGGGCTGGACACGTGAAATGTTGCTGTCTGCGCTGGTTGTGAATCCCACGGCACCACGGCCCACTCCGGGAACGTATCCTGGCGGCGGCTCTTGGTCAAGGAATGCCCTTCTATCCATTTTTAGCCTTGGTGGATGGATGAAATCTGAGGTATGGGGAACCGGAAATGGTTTTAGAGCGTGATGCTCGTCACGTGATCCACAACTAAAATTCGCGATGGGATATCATATCGAAATTTTTCATCACCACCACTCCACTACTCAATAATGTCAAAGAGACCGGCTTCCGACGACTTGGTCGCTGACAGCAGCTCCGCTGCCAAGACCGGCAAGGACTCCATGCCCAGAACCAACGGCGCCCCCGCCGAGCAAGACATCGACATGGGAGAATTCGAAGATCCCTACGGCGATGAGTTCGAGTCCGATGGAGAAATCATCGAATTGGATGACAACGAAGACGACGAGATGGATGAGGAGGCCGCCACCAAGAAGATCGAGGAATTGGAACAGTCCGAAAGCGCCGCCCAGCCCGAATCCACCATATATTTGCCCCACAAATCCAAGCCATTGGGCCCCGATGAGGTTCTTGAGGCCGACCCCAGTGTCTATGAAATGTTGCACAACGTCAACTTGCCATGGCCATGTTTGACGGTGGATGTGCTTCCTGACAAGCTCGGAAACGAGAGAAGAACGTTCCCAGCCTCCGTTTACGTCACCACAGCCACCCAGGCCTCCCGCAACAAGGACAACGAATTGATCACAATGAAATTGTCCTCTTTGGCCAAGACTTTGGTCAAGGACGACGACGACGAAAACGACGACGAAGAAGAGGACGAGAACGACGACAGCGACCCTATCATGGAAAGCGAGTCGATTCCATTGAAGAACACCACCAACAGAATCAGAGTGTCTCCTCACTCTCTCGAAACCGGTGAATATCTCACCGCAACCATGTCGGAAAACGGAGAGTGTTACATCTACGATTTGGGCCCCCAAATGCAAGCATTCGACACCCCCGGCTACATGATCCCCAAGAGCGCCAAAAAGCCCATCCACACCATCCGCGCCCACGGCAACGTCGAAGGCTACGGTTTGGACTGGTCGCCATTAATCAACACCGGCGCACTTTTGACCGGTGATTTATCTGGTCGCGTGCACTTGACCACCAGAACAACCTCCAACTGGGTCACCGACAAGACCCCCTACTTTGCATCTCAGTCGTCTATCGAAGACATCCAGTGGTCCACGGGTGAATCCACCGTTTTCGCCACCGCTGGCTGTGACGGCTACGTCCGTATATGGGATACCAGATCCAAGAAGCACAAGCCAGCTATTTCTGTCGCAGCCTCCAAAACTGATGTCAATGTCATTTCCTGGTGTGACAAAATTAACCATTTGTTGGCCTCGGGCCACGATGATGGCTCTTGGTCTGTTTGGGACTTGAGAAACTTCAGCAACCAGTCCAGTGCTAGTGCTCCAGTGGCGCATTACGACTTCCACAAGTCGCCAGTGACTTCTATCTCTTTCAATCCTTTGGACGAATCCATCATTGCTGTTTCCTCCGAGGATAATACTGTCACTTTATGGGATTTGGCTGTGGAAGCCGACGATGAAGAAATCGCCGAGCAAAGAAAAGAATTACAAGAATTGCATGATATTCCACCACAATTGTTGTTTGTTCACTGGCAAAGAGACGTTAAGGATGTCAGATGGCACAAGCAAATTCCAGGGTGTTTGGTCAGTACCGGTGGTGATGGGTTGAACATCTGGAAGACCATTTCTGTTTAGGGAGGAAATAGAGTGTATATTAGTTGATGATGAATTTCAAGAGATGTAAGTGCGATTGATAATATCAGAAATGATTAAAAGATTATAAGTACAAAGTTGAATGCTAATAAATTTTGAGCCTATCGATTATAGTCTTCTTAGTGTATTAATTTTTGGTTAATTAAAAAAAAAGCCTGTGTTTGAAGTATAATTAATGCCACAGATGATGTGCCCTATCGTCGAGGTACTAGTAGATGAAACCCATCTCAAAGAAAGGATCGGATGCAAAATTTCACAGTGATGACCGTGAAATTCAAGTGTTAAAGATTTTGAAACGGCATGACTTATAAAAGCAAAGTGAAACTTGAATTGAATCTTTAAAATCGATGTTGCACAAATAATTTATATCAACCGTTTAAGGTCCTTGTCGATTTATAACATCACAAGGACCTAGGTGGAGTCATATCAAATCAAGGAGCTCCAAGGACTTGAGATTCTACCAAGGTCCTGTTATGAGTTTGCAACCTCGCTTCCAGTCTTGTGACTCTCATTAATTCCAAGTGTTATGATAAGTTCACCTTGCTTGAAGTTCTGTACTGAGTTGACAAGCTTGCTTGGAGGTTTGTGTTTCTTGATGAGTTTTTCTATTCTTGTAATGTCTCTTTTTCAATACCTTTTTTCACTTTCTTTTGCTTTCAAATGCAGGCTCAACCGCCTCAATTTCTCGTTCGACTCGAGCCAGAACCGGTTCTCTATATTCATCATATTCACATACTTTTCGTATACCACCATGCTCTTCAAGGTGAGCAAATATACTCTTTTGGCCAAGTCGTCAAAATTGGGTTTTCTATGCTGGATTTGGGTATAAAAGTGGTGGAAATCGTAGACCTTCTCCTGGCTGGATTCAATGTAATTGATCATGTGCTTGAAATCCATGGATGCTAGTTGACTATAGTTGGAATGGGCCTCTTTGAAGACGTTTTCTTGTAAAAGAACTGCTTTTCTTTTGGCCTCAATGTCTACTGTTTCGTCCTCTTTCCGTTCATCATCGACAAAGCTTTCTTTCAATCCGTGCTGGATAACAAGCTTTTCGAGCTCTTTGAGTTCGGGATAATCTTTGTAGATCTTGTATAGTTGTGTTTTTAGTGATTGGATCTGGTTGTGAATCGTCTGTTTACTGCCATTTGGCTGAAGTCGAACCTCAAGTTCTTCTAGCCTCTTGACGATTTCCATGCTCTAAAGTATCAATGCTTCTCTCGATCTGTTGAAAATTCTGTCAATGATCTCAATCGCTTGTGATCTTTGGTCTTATGATCTCTTTGAATGTTCTTTGATCTCTTTTGATCTTTATGAAAGTTGTTTGATCTCTTTTGATCTTTATGAAAGTTGTTTGATCTCTTTTGATCTCTATGATTGTTCTTGTATCTTCTTGATCTTATTGATGCAGTCAAGATGACTTTTGGCTTATGAATATAAAACGGTGTTTTCTTTCTTATCAAATGGTATAAGTAAGTTACCAATCTAAAGCATGTTTGTTTCTCACTCAGTTGACTTTGTGGAGTTGTATGTTTCTCACTCAGTTTACTTTGTGAAATTTTGGTTTGTTTTGTGGGGTGCGATATTTTCAGTATCTCATCTTATCAATCATGTCAAAACGACAGGTAGAGAGTGACTCCGATTCCGACTCCGATGATGTATTGGGACCGAGTCTTCCTTCTTCCATCGCCTCAAATATCACAACTGCTAACTCTGAAACCAAATCCAGCGAAAAGGATCCCAAAAAGAAGAGATTAAAGAAAGTGTTAGTGATCAATGATTTCGATCAGTTCAGTGAATATTACAATTATTCCTACAAGAACGATTCAAAACTCACCATTTTGACAAAGACACCCGACGACACGCTCATTATCACCGGTTTTGTCAATGGTGTGGTCAAATTCTGGCAGAAAGACATTGGTGATACCATAAGCTCGGTAGTGCAAAATGACCAAGAATCAAAAGAAGACGACGGCTACGGACAGTTGAAATGTGTCAAACAGTACCTCGCCCACCCGGGATTTGAGGTCAGACAGCTCCTTGTCAACCGAGACGGACTGAAGGTGGTGACGGTGGCTGCAAAAGATCAGAGCTTGAAGGTGTTCGACTTGAGATCTTTCGATATGATCCAAGTTTTAGATGCCCCGTTCGTCCCAAGTACCAGAACTAGCCAGAGCAACTGCTGGTATGAAGAGAATAGTGAGGAGAAGTTGCTTGTTTGTGCGCAAGATACAAATGATATGGTGGTAATGACAGAAGATGAAACAGAGACTGTGCAGTCTATCCATAAACAACCAGTTCAGTATGTCAGTTTCAGTGGGAAGTATGGTTCTTTAGTTTCTACTGATATAAAAGGAATGATTGAGTATTGGTTACCTTCCACTAAAAGCCTCCCCAAGGGCGTTGATTTCAAATACAAGTCAGAAACAGACTTATTTGACTTGGCCAAAAGCAAGTCAAAAGCGTCCTGTATTGCTTTCCAAGAAGATGGCGAGAAATTTGCTGTGATTTCTAACCCTGACAATTTCGTCCGTATATTCAACTTTAGAACTGGAAAATTGGCCAAGAAAATAGACTTATCTTCACTGAATTCCATTGAGAAAAAGCCTTTCAATTTGGATATGGAGAAGTTTTGGAGCACCAGAAATCTCACTTTCGATCATAACGATAAAGTTCTTATATTCCCTTCTTTGCAAGGGATCAAGATCATCGATCTCCAGACCAATAAGACTCTTAAAGTGGTTGGTTCCATCGATCAAGATACTGCATTACTTCAATTCAACCAGCTCGTTCTTATCAAAAAATCTAATACCGACAAAATGAGCATCGACATGATTTCATCCAAAAACTCAATTATCCAGTCGCAATTGACCCGGAGACCATTAATCATATCAAGCTCAACTAATTCTAATAATTTATTCATCTTTGGCAATGCGAAAAATATCACAGAAAGAGATTTTGATACCAGCACCAAGAGTAAAACCAGAGCTAAAGAAGTCATAAATAAGACCACCTATACTAAAGTCACCCTCCATACCACTCTTGGAGATATCAAGATCAATTTGTTCCCTAAAATGACCCCAAAAACAGTGGAGAACTTTGTTGGTCTCTGCGAAAAAGGCTATTATAACAACGTTATTTTTCACCGTGTGATCGAAAACTTCATGATCCAAACGGGCGATCCTTTCGGCGATGGAACGGGCGGAGAATCTTTATGGGGAGGACAGTTCCGGGACGAGTTTAATCATTTGTTGAACCACGCAAAGCCATTTATGGTCAGTATGGCAAATGCCGGTCCCGACACTAATGGCTCGCAATTTTTCATTACCACAGAAGCAGCGACGTTTTTGGACAATAAGCATACTGTTTTTGGTGAGGTGATTGCTGGGTTTGATACGGTGAAAAGTATTGAGGAGGTGGAAACAGATGAGAATGATAAGCCTTTAGATCAGGTGGCCATTTTATCTACGACATTGGCATGAGAAGCTGAAAAGAATCCAGTAATAGATATCAATTTATAGCAATTGTACGATAAATAACGATGGATTTATGAAAGTTTTATATATTATCCTATCTACTAATAGTATCTTAATTCACAGTGATATTTATCATCCTATCTACTAATGGTATTTTAATTAACAGTTAAGTATATCATGCTCTACATTGGCTTGAAATATCTTGGTTTAAATTACTGTCTTGTGTATATTACTATAGATTAACGAAAGTAATGTTCTTGGGCGTATCGCCGATTAAAATCTTGTGGTTGATCCATTTCTGATGCATGGACCGCGATGCTTTTTGAATAAAACTGGAAGTTTATGAAGTGATCCTTTCGATAATCAATACCGATCAATGCTTGTTTGTTATTAACTCTTCTTCCCACTACTCACATCATCATTGTGGGCTTATTTTATGTGTCTTTACTCCTCTTCACTAATTTTTATCATTATCTTGAGCTTTTGTTTTTACTCATTTCATTATCTTGAGCTTTGTTCTTACTCTTCTTCACTGCTACTCATATCATCATCCTGAGCTTTCTTGCCGCCCCCAATCAAATCCCTTAAGCTCATGGGCCTTTGGGACAGATTATTACCATAAGATTCCGAGAAAGAACCTCTCGAAGCTTTGGGTTCGTTCTCTTCAACGTTTATATTAATCCCGGGAAATTGATAGTCATCGAAATCGCTTTCGTCGGAGTCAAACTTGATTCCGCTATCCACCACAGGTTTATGCTCTTGTTCATCAGCTGATTTGGCTTCCTCTTCCAAAACTTCTTGTAATTGGTCTTCAAGATCTTTAAAATCGTCATCCATATCCATCATATCGTCTCTATCGGCTCTTTCTATTATTGGGGCAGATTTAACCTTCTTCGTTCGTTTTGTAGGTTTTGCTGTCTTTGAAGGTTCTTTCTGAGTCTTTGGTGGTTGTTTTTGAGTCCTTGGTTTTGCTTCCTTGACTTGACTTTGTTTATCCTCTTGTTTTGCTGTCTTTTTGACGGGAGGCTTTTTGGAGGCACGGGGTCTTGGCGGCTCGTCGAAGGCGACGTCGCTCAAGTCATCAAAATCACTCTCGCTGATGATAGCTTCATTTCTTTTGGGTTCGGGGGTGTTGTTAGCCGTTGGAGGTCTTTTAGCCGCCAAGGCCGAACGTGATGCGGGATAGTTGGGAGTAGCAGGGGCAGCAGTGGCAGTGACAGGAGTTGTCCCAACAGGAGAGGGTTCTTTATTCTTCCTGTTTCTCCTCCTTTTCTCCTCTCGTTCCTCTCTCTCCTTCGCCTCTTTGGCGTCTTTCTCCCATTGGTCAAGTTTAGACAGGAGCTTGGAGGCGTTTCTAGACTTGCTAAACCTGATGGTACTGTTTAGCCTCTTCAATTGCACTGTTGTAGAGTTGGAAGGATCGTAAGTAAGGTAGAAGGAGTCGTTACCCTTATGTTTCTGGGTCAATCCTTCAAATATTATCGGCTTCTCGGGCCCCTCGTTAGATGATGCTTTTAGCAAGCACTCTTGATCATTCTGGTAGAGTCTCAAGGGCTTACTTTGGTCCATGGAGTCTGGAACAAAGCCGTAGCGGATGGCGATGTTTTCGGAGTCATTGATGGGGGCGATGGTGGAGATGCTGAGGAGTTCATTGAGGTCTATTTCGTATTCACCGTCTGCTAAGGACATTATAACGAGTTGATGAGCGAATTGATGAGCGAAGCGAATCAATGAGTGAAGAAACTAGCGAACTGATCTGTCAATCTAAGAACTAACTTATGAGAATCAATGGGATCGAATACCTTAGAGAGTGATGGGTTAGTGCTAAGGATCAGTTGGTTTTGATGAGTGGATCAATATGCTGAGAATCCTTGATTAGTGATTTCCTGAAAATGGCTGGATTTGACTGTGATGGTGATGTTATGAAGTGTAAGTATAAGCCTAGATGAAGTCAAAAGGTCTTTATAAGAAGTCTAGTAGGGAAAATAAGTACTACCAGGAAGTACTACTAAATAAGTGCTAGTGCGGATTTAGTACTGGGGAAATAGTGTTAGTTCTGCGAATAGTACTGTATGGGGAATAAGTCTCGTTATGGGAATATCGGTTGGGAAAAGAAATATAGTGGGAGATTATTATGAGATTTAGTAGATAACTTATATAGTGTAGGATACTTGTACTGGATAGTGGAAGTACCGTAGGAATTTCCCTTCTTCTTGATGGAAATTTAGTAATAGAAAAATCAAGTTCTACGAAAATAACACTATATGAGGAAAGTGGTGCCAAGTATGCGAAGCCGACAAAATCTACAATTCTAGTATGACATAATGGGACTATTTGCCATAGATGAGGCCAAAAAGAAGTCAGAATCGTCTGGTGATGACACAAGCCAGTCCCTGGCGCCGCCAACGCCCTCAGTAGGACTCTTCCACCCGCAAGTCCTTCTCATGACAGCTGGCACTACAACCACCCTTGTTGTGGCCTACCGCGTTTACCGCCGTTTTCTGCGAATTCGAACTTACCTTGATCTCACTCCCAGCATCCTAGACAAGCAGAGGCGGCTCTACGGAAGAGTCACACGAGTGGGAGACGGTGACAACTTCAGATTCTATCACACCCCAGGAGGAGCTCTCCTTGGGTGGGGGTGGTGGAGAGAGATTCCTACTGGTCGTCAACTCAAAGACGAGACGTTGATGATCCGGCTTTGTGGGGTGGATGCGCCAGAAAGGGCCCATTGGGGCAACCCAGCACAACCACACTCCGAAGAGTCGTTGCAATGGCTCAAGCTGTACTTATTGGGCCTGAACGTTACGATTACTCCGTATCTGATCGATCAGTATAAGAGGGTGGTTGCGCGCGCACAGGTATGGAAATGGACTGGTAGAAAGGATGTGAGCGCGGAAATGTTGAGAGGGGGATATGGGGTGGTTTACGAGGGGGTGGTTGGTGCTGAGTTCGGGAACAATGAGAATTGGTATCGGAGCTTGGAGGCCAAGGCCAAGAAGGCTAAGAGAGGCGTTTGGGGGTTGAAGAAGATGGTTACTCCTGGTGAGTACAAAAAACAACACAAGAGCTCGAATTGATGAGCGAATCAATGGAACAGTCAGATAACGAATTGAAAAATTGATGAGAGAGTCAATCCAAGAACCTTTCAATATTTCGAAGTTTTGAAGGTTCTTGCAGAATTGTGTTTGTTTCAAAAAGTGGAAATTTTGTCCTTCCGACACAAAACCATGAAAAATAGACTCTACTTTATCAAACATGGTGGATTGATTCGATACAAGCATTGTAAGGTGTTTTATCTGAATAAAAGCATTAAGGGGGAAAGAGTTGATTTCCCGATTAATATTTCAAAAACTGGAAGCATGGTCTTTCACGATTAATATCATAAAAAGTGAAGGAATAGTCTTATCATAAAAAGTGAAAGAACAGTTTTCCCGATTAATATCATAAAAAGTGGTCTTCCCGATTTATTCAATACAAAGGCACAAAGTCTTCCCCAATTACATAAAAGCATTTAGAGCCATTAAATTGGCTCTTTTATAAAACTGCATTCTTATAGACTTGTAACTCTAAGTTAAAAATTCTCATAAAGAGCAAGGAAATATATTTTAGATATTTTTAATGACAAGTTATATTTTATCTGTTGGAAATGAAGAACTACTTCACCAACTCACCAACAGCAGCAGACAATTTCTCCACATTTTCCTTGGTGTCGGCTTCGGCGTAAACTCTCACAGCGTCTTCGGTACCAGAAGCTCTCACAAAAGATCTACCATTTGGAATCTTGGAGACCAATTCATCAATTTTGGCTTGGACACCTGCTGGTTCCACCAATGTTCTTTCAGCGTTGGTAGTCTTGAAAGCAGATCTATCGGCCACAATAACTTTAGTCAACTTGTTTGGCAAATCTTGGTAAGACTTGTCCCAGTCTACAGGCGACAACTTCAAGTAGTGCAAGATCACCAACACGGCCAAGAGATCGGAAATAGCATCTCCAACGGTTTGGTTGATCAATTGAGTAAATTGTCTCAAAACTTCTATGGCCTCCTCCTCTTCGGAGTTGCTGGCCTTGTATGCAAAGATTTTGGCTTCAGCTTCTGGAGAGAATATCACGGTACCATGACCGTTGGCCTCGAAATAGACACCAATATCGAAGTTTTCAGCTTCGTGGTGCAAATGCTTGACACCAGTTGGGGTGCATCTGACTGGAATTTTGAGAACATCTTCAACGTATTTGGTAGAAGAACCGTTGGCGTATGCGGTTTGAATGACACCAATGTTCAAGTCCAAGTTGCTGATTTTCTTGAACAATTGTTGGAAAAACAAGGCGATCAAAGTGGCTTCCTTGTCACCGTCCAACAATCTAAATTGGCCTGATGGAAGCTGGTAGTATGCGATTAATCTGTCGGCATCACCGTCGAAAGAAGCGTACAATTGGTTGGCTTTTGGAGAGTCGACACCGTGGGGTAATTTTTGGTTGGTCTTGACGTAATCAGCACCACAATCAAAGTTCAAAAGATTTGGGGTCTTGTAGTCGCCATTTACCAAGGTATAACTGATTTCGGAGGACAAGTACTTGTCGATCAAATCAGCAATTTTTGGAGCACCAACACCGTTGGCAGCATCGATGGTGATATCTATTTTGCCGTCTCTGAGCTTGAAGATGTTCTTGAAAGCCTTGGCCATCTTGGAGTAGTATCCCTCCTCGTTAGAGGCTCCAAATTTAGCATCGTTCAAGGTTCTGGTGATGTAGTGCAATTGAGGGGTGGTGAATAAGCCGTAATCCTCCACGGAAGAGTTTGGCAAAGAGATGACACCATCCATGGAAGCCTTGGTCAAGGCAGGACTGGATTCTCTGGAGTCCATGGCAATCACCACATTGGCCTTTTGAGTCAAGTCAATCTTGAGTTCTTCACTGATTTGATTGATGGTAGCCAACAAATCAGCGTGGCTCAGGTTGGCCAACTGAGTGGCATAAGATTCCCATTTAGTTTCCAACATGCTTCCGTAAGGATCCACCACTTTGACACCGTTGTCAGCATAGTGGTTGTGAGAGGCAGTCACCATAATCCCGATAGTTTGGCCCTTGAAGAATTTGGATCTCAAGGCTGCAAGAATTCCGACTGTGTAGTTGACGTAATCCAAATTGGTGGCGATCATTCTGAAACCGGCGGTTCCGTAGACAAACTTGATGCCATCAGGTTTAGGGTGGGACGAGAGGTATTTGTTCAAAGATTGCTCAATTGACATTTTGGTGGGGTGAGAAGTGTTAATTAGTTTTCTATTTATGGCTGCTGATTTTGTTGATGTTTCTGGTGGTGTGTGTGCAGGACATTCTCAAATAACATTTCCCGATTTGGCCACGTGAATCCGCATAGCGAATTGATGACAGAACCATTGCAGTCTGGGTTTTTCAAGTGTTGCAGTGATCATCGGTATGGGTTTTCTATGTGGCAGTTATCATTGAAGAATGTGCTTCTTACGTATTGCAATATGAGCTTTCTTATTATTTAGTATAATTTTACGATTTATCGAGAATTGAATATAGTCGGACAAAATCAGAGAGGAGGTTATTAGGATCTCTATGTGCAGCCAGTATGGGAAGAAAGGAAGTAGCTAATTATTTTTGATGAAAGTAACTCGTTATTGTAATATGGAATAATTTAGAGGTACTCCGGTGGGTTGAATTGGAGATGAGACGGTGGATTAAGAGTTTAAATTTTCTAGTACGATTAGTGTACATTTTGATGAATTTTGCAGTTTTTTCACATGGTTCCACAAATGGTGATATTCAAACCAAATTTTTTCTAACAATTCAGGTATTCATTTTCACTTTAGAGCCACGATTGAACCTACTGCGTATTTTGCGACTACTGTTACGCATTTTTTTTTGACCCCTTCTGTTACATTATTTCTTCAACTAACACTTCATACTCGACGCCCCAAAATCCCCAGATATTCGCCCAAATAGGCCGAGAAGAAATGTCATGTGCAGGAAGCATCAACTATCTTTAACATTTACGTTCTTTGATCTTGACATTCCTACTCTTCCCACCAATTTTAAATGTCACAGAAGCCAAGTAAATTCCAGAACTCCTCTTTTCACAAAGAGGGCAGAATCGTCCCGATGACAACAGGCGAGGCTACCCAGCAGTCAAAGCCCAAGCCTAAAAACTCCGAGTTCATCCAAGAATTGGTAGAAACTGGCAAGGCCAACTGGAAAAAGGCCCCAGCAGAGGTCAAGACAAGATACAGAGGTATCTATCTTATTCTATTTTCCATCCCCTTCATCGTGATACCGTCGATCGAGATGTACAGGAGACTTGAAGGAAAGTCGACGAAGAAGATTCAGCAAGGAGAATTGTTGGAAGGTCAAAATGTACGTAAGTTCGACGAGTCTGAAAAATGGAAAGTGGAGAAAGAAAGTTGGATGTATAAATTGTTCGGTAGAGATTTTTTCTTGGATGGGTTCACCAGTAAGACGATGACGAAGGAGGAGGAAAAGAAGAAGTGAAGAAAACAGAAAGAATTAGGGAGTTATCAATTGTCAGATAACGAAAGAGCAGGAAGAGGAGGTGAAGAGGAGGGGAAATGAAGAGGAGGAGAAGCAGAAGATGACAGAAAGGGGAGAAGAAGAGAAAAAGTGATTAACAGTTGGATCATGACAGAAAGAGCAGATGTGATTATCATAGAATCGCGAGAAAGAAAAGAAGAAGTTATTACAACAGGATCATGAAAGAGAGAAGTGATCACTTCGGAAAATTAGGAAGTCAGCAATGACAGTTAATAGAAAATTACACGAATGCATGAATTAATGATACAAATGCTATGAATATATGGGCCCAGCCCGTTACATATGATCTCGTAAGCCCGCTTTTTCAAACTGTTCTCCAAACGAGGAGTATGAATCCAGTAGATTATGCTGGTGTGCTGATGGTCTATCGTATGCTAGTTTCGGAACATTCATCTCTAAAAGGGATGGTGAATTTGTAGTACGATAGTTCCTATCGTATCCCAATAAGCCACCTTCGTTATCAAGAGCCCGCTTGAAATTCGAAGGTGATCTCAATGGTGAACCGAGATGTCTGGACTCTCTTTTTGTCCTCAAAGGTGATCTTAGTTGCTGCCTTTCTGGTGAATGGAAAACAGGGTGATTTGGACTGATTGTGGGGAGTTTGCTAGGAAGGTGCTCATACTTTTTCTTAAGGACCCGGTATCCTATTTGTCTATAGTTTTCTATGATGAGTGGTAGTCTGCTAGGTTTCTGTGGTAACTTATTGCTCAAGTCTCTTAAAAAGGCCTGCCCATCAAAAGGTTTGGGAATCTCTTGCTTGTGCGATTTCAATCTTGAGAAACTGGAATGAGAATTATCCCTACGAGTTTTCAAGCTGGGAGTCTTGGCTACTAAAGTTAATTCATCGTCTTCATCCTCAGTGACCGGAGTATTTGTCAATGCCAAAGAGTACCGTAAACTTCTAGTTTTGAAGTTCATGCCAAGATCTTTGGTCTTGTCTTTCTTTTGGATGCTAAATGGAATTGCAGTCGTCTCAATATCAAGCCCAAGATCTATGCCCAAACCGGTCTTTTCCTTACGAGTGGGCGTACTGGGACGGTCGGTGGAACCTTCATACTCATCGTAGTCTTTTGAAGTCGTTGAGGTTGATACTGACCTTGGTGTTCTATTTTTTGCAGGAAAGGTCACAGCATTATTCACCGCATGCCATTTTGGTAGGAGAACTTCGTTGTATTTTTCAACCAAATCGTCTTCATAAATGATTGACTCCTTAAAAGCTTTACCAATCAAGGTTATGGCATTGGAGCAGACCTTGTAAGTCGAGTTGAACTCACGGGAAATACGACGCGATTGGTCCTTTGGAGTAGAAATGATCATTTCATCGCATTTTGATACGATTTGATCTATCAAAAAGTGAAAAAGCTCGTGCCATTTCATATCCAAGCATTCTCTTTTCAAGGTGCTTATTTCTGTATTCAACTCTTCCCACTTCTTGATCAAGTTCTCGTGCTTGGTATTGATTTCTAATCTGGCCTCAGGAAATGATATTCCAAGCAAACGGTTGAATTCATCTATTTGTAATGGTAGTATGCCAAGCGAAATCGAAAGAGGCTCAAGTTTCTCTAGGAGGGCAAGGTAGTCGTCATAAAATGTATCATCATAGTCGTTAAAAGTTGGTAATCTCATCGATCTCATTGAATCATTGGACGTTTTGTGGGATAAATCATTTATCCTCATCTTCGAAATTACGGTCTCAAGATCGTATTGTGGGGTGCTAGACGAGATTTTCCATTCAGCGAGCCCAGAGAAGGCCACCATGCACAGGTCGATTTCATCTTCCAAACCTTTGATGACCATGCTGTCTATTTCGATGTATCTGACGGCGTAGTTGACATATCTCTTCAATGTAGCGATATGCTTTTTGATATCTACCAAGAGGTTACTTGTTTCCTCGAGCTTGAAGAGCAATTCACTTGCAATATTGGGATCTTCCAAATGACTGGTAACTTCCAAAAGTTCTGCAATCAACCTATCGATTTCTTCCATTTTCAGAAGCAAGCCCAGCACGGCGTCTTTGCCATCAAAGTACCACCACAATTGTTTCGACGAATGGAGTTCATCCGGTGGTGCCACTACATCCATCAATTCCTCGAGGTATTGGTAGAGATCGTCGACCGTTTTGTTGATTTTGAATAGTTCATATTGCTTGATGGGACTGTTTGTGGAAGGAAGGGCTACCACATCCATGAAGGAGAAGGAGATTTCCAGAAGCTCGAGCGATAAGCTTTCTGACATCTTCTATCTTTGACTGATGCTCTAAAGTGATGAGTTTAATCTGAGTTCTGTTATCTGTCTCTAGTGCGTGACCACTATGTTCAAAGATGATGGTTTCAATCTGTGCTTTTTATCTTCTCTTAGTTGTTCTTATCTCTCTGATCTTTTGTGTGCAAATATGTTTCGAGGATCTATTTGTTTCGAGGATCTCTTTCGAGGATCTGATTCGTAGATCTACTTGTCTCAGTCACAAACCCCTTTGAAACACTCCTGATACCCCCAAAAACAAACGCGTCTCGACGGGTGCGGCGATCGGTGCGTGGCTTCACGTGTCGAAGGGTCGTAAATAGGCTTCAGCAGCAGATATTATGCCCTTACTAAAGCGGGATCAAGTCGTCTATTCCAAAACAATAGACTGAGTTCGCACCACATTTGTGTAATGTGCGCAGTTACTGGTATTTTTCCTTTTTGGTTGCGGAGGAGGATCTGTCACTAAGGCACGACCCGTGCACTGACAGAAGGTGAGAGATCATGTTGTGAGAGCTCTCAGCGCACGACCTGTGAGAACTAACAAATTGTGAGCGCTCACAAAAAAAGCGATGAGCTCCAGGACCGAATCAGACAGTACGGTGAAGATGCCCAAAGCACCCAATAAGAAATTTACCACCTCCGCCAGCGGAGGTGCCACCGTTTCGGCCGAGAAGCACATGAACTCGGTCTTCAAGTTCAACACCAATTTGGGCCAGCATATCTTGAAAAACCCTTTGGTGGCCCAGGGGATCGTGGATAAGGCAGGAATCAAACCAAGCGACATCGTGCTTGAAGTTGGTCCCGGTACCGGTAACTTGACGGTCAGAATCTTAGAACAAGCTAGAAAGGTCGTTGCTTCTGAAATGGACCCTCGTATGGCCGCCGAATTGACCAAAAGAGTGCACGGAACTCCCCAACAGAAGAAGTTGGAGATTTTATTGGGAGATTTCATGAAGGCAGAATTGCCATATTTCGATGTGTGTATCTCCAACACGCCTTACCAGATTTCTTCTCCTTTGGTGTTCAAATTGTTGAACCAACCAAGACCACCAAGAGTGAGCATTTTGATGTTCCAGCGTGAATTCGCCTTGAGATTGTTGGCGCGTCCCGGTGATTCCTTATACTGTCGTTTGTCCGCGAATGTGCAAATGTGGGCTAACGTCACCCACATCATGAAGGTAGGAAAGAACAATTTCCGTCCTCCTCCACAAGTTGAATCTTCAGTGGTGCGCATTGAAGTGAAGAACCCAAGACCCAATATCGATTTTAACGAATGGGACGGTCTATTGCGGATCTGTTTCGTCAGAAAAAACAAGACGATTGCGGCTGGGTTCAAATCCAATAATGTGATCGAGATCTTGGAGAAGAACTACAAGACCTTTTTGGCCACCAACGATGATGCCATGGTCGACGACAAGGCTTCTATGACCGAGATTGTCAAGGGCAAGATTGAGCAAGTCTTGACCGAGACCGGCTTCTCTGACAAGAGAGCGGCCAAGTTGGACCAAACCGATTTCTTGAAGCTTTTATACGCATTTCATCAAGTTGGTATACATTTTGCATAGCCAGAGGCACACTATTTCTGTACATTAGTCGTCATATGACATTTAATAAATTAAGAATTGATAGAATGTAATATCAAAACCTGACTTTGTTTAAATATCAGAACTGATCCCATGATTAGTTAAGAACCGAAACGATATAAATTCAAGAATAAAGTTTGAGTACCTTAACTGGATATATCAGAGTGAATTAAAATAAATTGCGTTGGCCGATGTTCACTAGTGGTTCAAATATCATCTACATTGGTTACTACCATTTCTATTGAAGTGATTATACTGTTCTCTCTACTTGATCATCTTCTCTTCGTAGTTTTTGTAAGATCCTTTTCCACAACTTCTCCAACACCTCCCATTTCTTCCAAGTTATCCTCAGCAATACTAACCTGTTCCCTTCTTTCCCAAAATCTGCCTTCACACAAGTCGAAAGACGCTTTCTTCAAATATTTCCCTCTGGCTTCTCTATTACTGGAAATAGCCCATTCCAAGAATTGAGCACCAGTTCTCACATAGAACGCTCTCAAGGATTCAAACGGCTTGGGGTGTGGTAACCAAGGTCTTGGATCTGGAATCTCATCCTCGTCCTCATCCTCATCCTCTTCTTCCTCTTCTTCTTCCGCTTCGTCGTCGTCGTCTTCGTCGTTTTCGTTGTCCTCTTCCTCCTCTTCTTCCTCCCCATCGTCTTCATCATCAAACTCGTCATCAGAGTTAACCTCATCCTTCTCCAACTCAGTTAAGTCTTCCCAGAACACCTTCACACCATCAAGTTTACCCAAATCAATAGCGTAAAAAGAGTCGAGGTTATACTCGGAATCACCTCTTTCAAATATACCACCATAGATGAATAAGGTATCGTCAACCACACAGGTGGTAGCGTTGAATCTAGGGTGTGGGTATTGGTTCATGATAGGGTATTCGATCATTTCTTGATCGTACTTTTCCTCTTCTTCTTCCAATTGTTTCAATTTCTCAATTTGAGACAATTCTCCGGCTTCGGCATCGTTTTCGTCGTCATCGTTCAACTTAGCTTTGGCCAAAATGCTATTCAAGATATCTTCCAAATCTTCATCCCGAGACTTGTTTTCCTTGACTTGTTGCTTCTTGGCTCTTCTGGGTTTCAAGCTCAAGTTGTACCATCTATTTGTTTCAATTTGGTAGGAGTATAACTGATTATAGAATTCAGAATCGATTTGTTCTTCACTTTCGTCATAATCATAAACACCACCAAACATAATCCCTCTATTTTTGTGGTAGACCAAGGCACAGCCGACTCTTGGAGTGGGAGTAGCACCTTGCTTTCTTCTCCTTTCGAACCTTATGGCCTTGGGATCTGATTTCATTTTCAATAACCAAGTATCGGTCAACACTTTACCTTTTTGCAATCCCTTTTTGGCCTTGACTTTACAGTAACCACCGTACAAAACCATGCCATCGGCGTAAGGAATGAAAGAGTGGCCAGATCTCGCGTCTGGAATCGGGTGGTTTGGTGGAAACTCGACTTGGGTCCATTTGTAAGAGGTAATATCGAATAACCAAATATCGTTCAAATAAGTACTTGAAGAGCCTAAATCACGAAACCCACCAGATAAAACAACGTAGTTTTTCCAAATAGCCAACCTATGGCCCGAACGGGCGCTAGGACCTCTTTTCTGTTCGATTTTGGTCCATTCTTTGGTATCTGAATCCAAGATCCAGGTGTCACCGTAATGGTAGAATGTGGACTGTTTTGGAGAGGAAAATTCTCCACCAAACATCAACACTATACCCGATGGATGCGAGCACATTGCATGTGACGATCTGGGCAAGGGAGAGTTTTTGGAAGAGATTTTTCTCCAGGTGTCGTTGTCGACTGTGTATGAGTATAGCTCATTGTAGAAATGAGATTTGGAGCCATCATTGCTTTCACCTCCGAACAAAAGAAGCTCACGTTTGCCATGGGTTGGATTGGCCACCGCGGTTGGGTTCAACCGTCTGGACGGTCTTTCACACACATCGATATTCACCGCTTCAAACTGTTCTTGTTCTTTGGCGTATTGAGCCAAAATCTCATCGATATCCTGATCGTCCTCCTCTTCACCACCCAATTTTTTAGCAAGTTTCTTATCCTTGAGCTCGGATTTTGATTGGTTCTTCTTCTGCTTCTCGGCGGTTCTGGCCTTCTTGGCCTCCTTGGCCTTCTTATCTTTCTTAGCCATCACCGTCGTTGATCTACAAACTTTTCACTAAGTGCGCAGAATTATGTACAGGGCTTTCGCAACCATTAACGACTTGCCAGGTACTTGCCCGGCAAGTACCTGGGTGGCCCAGACACCCAGATTCTTTTCATACTTCTTCTGTTTCACCGCCTCGAGAAACAGAATAAGGAGATCATATAATGATTTCATCTGATCAGTCAATATCGGTGATGGTAATATTGTTTCTAGGCTGCTAGAAAATCATATTACTATACTTGCAGACACCAAACGACAGTAATCAAGAATCGAAGTTGGGGTTAGGAACGGAGCAGGATTATCATTGAGGCGGCGCTAGCGGATTGAAGGGCCCGCATAACGCATCAAATCTGGCGGAATTTGACCAATTCGAACAATCAAAGTGTATTCGATCTACTATTATCCTCGCTTTTTATTACCTTGCGAAAAGTTCTCGGATCTGCGATGAAATGTAACCAGAAGTGGCATTGCAACCTTTGATAAAACGATCCTTATTTACAAACAATATTCAGTGAAAAATGAGCTGTCATGGTGCAATTAGTACTAGTTACAGTCCTAATACAATATTTGGGCCGGAGAGATCAGGTGAAATTGATCAAATTCCGGTGTGTCCTTTTTTGATACTGCACAGTATGTCAGTTCGGAAAGGTGGACTCGCAACTCCATCAGGAAGTGGCCACCTAGACGTCATTACTTTCAGAGCATTCACCCTATTCGGAGCATTCTACCAACCAGTAGTCATGCACGGGTCATTCCACTTACAATAAATTTACTTAAATCAAAACCTGATCGTTTGAGGGTATGCAGGATACCGAATTATATAATCCAGAAAGAAGAAATTGATAATTAAAAACCTATCGAATGAGAAGATGGCGAATCCTTCAAATCGAATCGAAGTATGAAAGTTTATTCCCGAAAACGTTTCGCTTAGAAGAGCAAAACCAACAATACAGCAATGATATTAGTACATGCTGTCTTCGAAGCTGAACCATTATAGGTTGAAATGGATACCGCGGGTGCTGATGAAGATTTAGAAGATTGAGATTGAGTCAATACGCTTGCTGTGCTTGTGCTGATAGTTGTACCACTGAAGACAGAACCAGTCTTAGTGTTAGGACCAGAAGGAACTTCTCCGGGTGCCGAAGTTTGGGTACCGGAACCGGGGATTTGTTGACCACCTGGAGTTTGTTGACCGCCTGGAGTTTGTTGACCACCTGGAGTTTGTTGACCGCCTGGAATTGTTAAAGTTGGTACACTCGAACCTTCAGTGACGGTATCTGTCGACGTGCTTGTGACTGCAGGTGTGGTCTCCACCGTGGATGTCAATGATGTAAATTGATTAGTGTTAGAAGTGATGGAAACGATACTCGAATTCCAAGGGCCCCTGGAACTACTCGAGCTCATTACGGGAGTCTCAACAACCACAGTTGGCTTACCATCGGTACCAGTGGTGGTGGTGGTACTAGTAACAGTGCCAGTCCATGCGGTCGTGATAGTACCTGGGCTGCCTGGGGTCTCAACAATTACAGTTGGGTTACCGTCAGTGCCAGTAGTAGTTGTGGTACTAGTAACAGTACCGGTCCATGGGGAAGTGACGGTAGTTGGGGTAGTTGGGGTCTCAACAACCACAGTTGGCTTACCATCGGTACCAGTGGTGGTGGTGGTACTAGTAACAGTGCCGGTCCATGCGGTGGTGATAGTACCTGGGCTGCCTGGAGTCTCAACAACCACAGTTGGCTTACCATCGGTACCAGTGGTGGTGGTGGTACTAGTAACAGTGCCGGTCCATGCGGTGGTGATAGTACCTGGGCTGCCTGGAGTCTCAACAACCACAGTTGGCTTACCATCGGTACCAGTGGTGGTGGTGGTACTAGTAACAGTGCCGGTCCATGCGGTGGTGATAGTACCTGGGCTGCCTGGAGTCTCAACAACCACAGTTGGCTTACCATCGGTACCAGTGGTGGTGGTGGTACTAGTAACAGTGCCGGTCCATGCGGTGGTGATAGTACCTGGGCTGCCTGGGGTCTCAACAATCACAGTTGGGTTACCGTCAGTGCCAGTAGTAGTTGTGGTACTAGTAACAGTGCCGGTCCATGGGGAAGTGACGGTAGTTGGGGTAGTTGGGGTCTCAACAATCACAGTTGGCTTACCATCGGTACCAGTAGTAGTGGTGGTGCTAGTAACAGTGCCGGTCCATGGGGAAGTGACGGTAGTTGGGGTAGTTGGGGTCTCAACAATCACAGTTGGCTTACCATCGGTACCAGTAGTAGTGGTGGTGCTAGTAACAGTGCCGGTCCATGGGGAAGTGACGGTAGTTGGGGTAGTTGGGGTCTCAACAATCACAGTTGGCTTACCATCGGTACCAGTAGTAGTGGTGGTGCTAGTAACAGTGCCGGTCCATGGGGATGTGACGGTAGTTGGGGTAGTTGGGGTCTCAACAATAATGGTCTCAGTGCCATCGGAGCCGATGGTGGTGGAAGTACTAGTGAAAGAGCCAGTCCATGGAGTAGAAACGATGGTTGAAGGAGCTGGGGTTTCAACAATAATAGTCTCAGTACCGTCGGAACCAATGGCGGTGGTAGTGCTAGTAACAGTGCCAGTCCATGGGGTAGTGACAACAGTGGATGGACGTGGGGTCTCAACAATAATAGTCTCAGTACCATCGGAGCCAATGGTGGTGGAAGTACTAGTGAAAGAGCCAGTCCATGGAGTAGAAACGATGGTTGAAGGAGCTGGGGTTTCAACAATAATAGTCTCAGTACCGTCGGAACCAATGGCGGTG